>JASAMW010005044.1:0-13215 GCA_030247985.1 Epsilonema sp. ZAB3_2
TACATACATACATACATACATACATACATACATACATACATACATACATACATACATACATACATACATACATACATACATACATACATACATACATACATACATACATACATACATACATACATACATACATACATACATACATACATACATACATACATACATAGGGAACAGAGGGAAAGGGCTTACTGTTTCCAGCATTGACGGCAGAAATGGTGCTGACATTCAGTGTTGCGAACGTAATCAGACTCGCGCACTTCGCATACACATATCTCGCACTAGAAAGAATCAAAGAAGAACCTTGCACAGCGTGCTGGAAGTACAGTAGCCTATGTATATAGTTGCGGCAAATGGGAAAAACGTACAGTAGAGGTGGAGGAGAGGGGCTGGCTGATGTCCTCCTCCTCCTCTTCTTCCTCCTCTGTTCTACGATTCTTCGCCTTTTCTCTGTTGGCAGCCGCCGATTCCACAGCTGAGAGCGGCGGCTGCACTCCGCACTTGTCGCAGCACGCCACCGCATCTCGATTCCACGCACTCCACAACGCGTCACGAGACCATTCTACACATACACACACGCAGTAGTAGCACAATACACGTACGTACATACATGCGTCCACTTCATCGAGTATACATGCTAACCGTGATTTCTGAGCAGCGCTTCCGCTGTGAACAGGGGCACTTGTAACATATCTGACGTCTCCACAAGAAGAACATCCTTCGCTTCGATCAAATCTTGCTCTCGTAAACCACAGAAACGCTGAAAACAGCTAGAAACGTCAGAGGAAAGAGCTGCGCAGTAACGTACTGTACATACACAGTCACCTCGGCAACCGGAAAAGCGTCGTCTTCGTTCAGATCTTCAGGCTTCTCCTTCTAAAAAAAGGAATGAAATAAAATAAATGAGGCCATCCAGGAATCTCCTTTCTGTAATTCTCTCGACCTACCGAAAAGACCATCTTCGTCTCCAGAAAGTCAGCGATATCCTTGAATCCGCAACGCTCAGCCGAGTCACACGGCGTTTCCTGTACACAGTTCTCTAAGGTCAACTTGGCGCCCTTAGCCACCAGCAACTCCACACAGTGCTTCAGTCCAGACGCAGCCGCGTAATGAAGAGCCGTATTTGACTTCTGCAATGTTCATCAATCAAGCTCCAAAGCTGGCTATATCAGTTTCGGTACTGTGGCGTGCTAACAAGGAGAGGGCGGGGTAAAGTCGGACATCACAGTTTTCTCACGTGACCTGCAACCAATGCAGTTGAGTCGGGAGTTGCACGGATGTCTTTCCTTCAGAGAATATGTCTTCTCGGTCACGTGCTAATAATGAGCGAGAGCTATCGACTTTACCCCAGTCCCCCCGCAATTGGCAGGGTGGTGTAAACTTACGGCGTCCTGCGCATCAATATGAGCTGTTTCTTCGTCTCCAGACTGTAAGAGACCGCCTTTCCATGCCAGGAATTGCGCCAAACATTCGGAGCGCAGTTTGCTGTCCAGATGACGACTCATTCTCGTTCCACCTTGACAGATCAAATGCAAGCACGTCTGATCGTCCGAATTCTTCTTGTTCGGATTTCCACCCAAGTCGTTCAAAAATATTCTACAAGATTCAAACTTGGCTATACAGAACGTGGTAGTATTGTGCATGTCATGTGCCAGTATGCGAACATTAGTCGACCATGCGGAAGCTGGTAGACAAAGGCGACGAGCGTGTGTGTTGTCGCCCCTGTCTCAGCTTCCGCTCTGGAAGGGCAGTGCCTGCATAAACCTGCACAGTACGGACAAAGCCCAGGAAGAACGCTTAGGTGCATGCGGTTGTACGTACAGTACCTGATAAGAGCCTTCATGCAATGCTTTGAGGCGTAGTGCAAAGGTGTATGATGTCCAAACTGCTCCCCGTAGGACATATTTGGGTCGAGAGTTTTGCGCAGCTCATGATGACGCTCGCAGATCTGCAGGGCTGCGTACTCGTCCCCCCGTTGCAGATGCTTTCGGAATTTCGAGGAAGCTCCGCCCATAACGTCCAGGGAACTCAGTGATAGACCGCAGTTGAGCAAGCTTACTAGTATGCACGGCGCTAGTCCCTGTATATCATGTTCGTAAATCCATGGTTGCCTATATGTTTAGCAATATTCCTCTACCGACGCGTTCAAATGTTCCTTCTTCGTCTTCTTTTTCCGGATATAAACCACCAGAGGAACAGAACAGGACGCAGAAGGGACGGACACAGACGAGGGAGGAGAAAAACCTTCTTTTTCTTTGTTTTCTTCGCTTTCTCTTTTCTTCTTGCCTACCCACTAACTGCAGCCTTCGCTGACAATTATTTTATACAGATGAATAAAATATTATATTTTATAACAAGATATGCAATGTCGGTCTAATCTCGACCACGTCGGGTGGGCACTTGCCGTGCAGCCTCTATGCCCTTGCAGTCCCACGGTGCACAATGATGTAGGCATGTAGGTAAGGCACTTCATGCAACTCAGCGACTACTATCAGATACTATCTATCAGAACAGAGTTATCACCGAGCTACATACGTGCATCATCAGCTGACTGGACTACAACCTTGAGACCCTGACGTAATACCAAGTTCCAATAATACATAATACTACAAGAATTCGTTTGATTTTTGCCTTGCATTTGAATGCGAAAATCCCATCCGCAACGTGCACGTACCACACTACCACGTACCAATCGAAACGTATTGAATTGCATTTGGGATGCTTATTCATTCAAAGCACACAGTTTGTTACGATGTTAACTATTGTTCAATTGCCTTACTTTCGATTTGATTTGGTGTTTGACCAGAATACATATCATATAATTCTTGTTGACAGAGCAGTAATTGCGCCCAGGGCACCTCCATCCCTCCATACTCTTTGTAAGCGAACCGCCTTGCTTTGACTGCGCTGTGCAGGGCGTCGTTCTTACTGAGGACATATTCATCCGCCTTCGTGTCAAAATGATACGATTAGGGGATGAGATAATCATCCCTCGATAAGTGATTTTCTATCCTCCCCTTCTCCAAGCCAGCTCCCATACAATGTGCACACAATGTCCTACCGCGCTACGGATGTAGTAGTACGTACGTACGTAACGTGGTACAGACTATTCTTACGACGTACACATAAATGCAATTGCACAGTACTGAAGATGTTTCAGCTGTATTTTAGATTTAGTTTACAAACGAAAACTAGGGAAGTTTTTGGTCTCGTCACCTAGTTCTCCATCCAGAAGTCACGTTACTGCCGGGGATCTGCGTTGCTGTGTGTGGTGTGTTCCGTCAGATCTCGTTGATCCTTGACTGCATTTTGGAGGTTTCAAGGTCGTGGCTGGCACTTTGGGCGCATCCTCAATTATTCTTCTCCCTCAGTGGCTGCTGCAGTTGAGCATTGGCGATGATCAGGCGATTCTGCTCTGATAGAACCAACAGAATCATCACGCGTACGCACGCACCTACGTATGAATGTAGTGTTGGAGGAATACGTTCGTACGTACGTAGGCACAAAGGAAACGATAGGACGGATGGGGAATCTTTGCGTTGCGCTCTCGCGCCGTCAGTCATGTGCTCCGGAAATTGTTGCTTTACACGCAAAAGGATGACTCTGGTCCTCTATAATCCAACCACCGCCACCACCACCACCACCTCCACCTTTTCCTCCTCCTCCTTCTCCTCCTCCTGTATGGGTTGCCTTATCATTCCACCCAGCCAATAGTACGTAGTATGTACGCAGCACACCCTGTCTCCACCTGTATATGTGTACGTATGTGACAATGGCCTCTTATCTATGATCGAGCGGACATTACGACAATTACTTGACATCCACGGTGCATTATCCTTATCCGGCACCGGACCGGCGTCAATGGATCGGGATATAAGGGAAAAAGCCTACGGCTTCGTCGCGTGCTCAGCCATCACATTTAGCATTATCTCCGTTATCTCCGCCTGTCTCACATTGCCTCTTGTCTACAACTACGTGGCTCACATACAGAACCACATGCAGCATGACTTGGACTACTGCAGAGTATGTACGCAACGCATTGCTTTGATAGTAATGTGCGTGCATGTGTGTACGCATTTGTTGTATGTGCGTGTATACTATACTAACTGTATGTGTGTCTACGACGTGATCCTACACTACATACGTATGTTTGGCTATCTTTGCGCTTTTCAATCTGAACAGGAATCCGCCAAAGATATATGGAAGGAAGTGAGCCAGCTGAGATCTAGTCAGAAGACGTCGTTGAATCGAACTGTGCGTCAATATCCGCAGCAGCCGCAGCCTTACGGAGGCCACGGTCCGCCCAGTCAAGTTGCGCCCGGCAACTGTCAGTGCATTCCGGGAGCGCCAGGAGCTCCAGGAAGGCCTGGTCGACCGGGAACCAACGGAATCCCGGGCAGACCCGGCAGGCCGGGACCTCCAGGGAAACCGCCCCCCAGAAACTGCGTCGGTAAGTACTTCGTGCGTACTGCTCATATGCATTTGGTGTTGGCGGCAGTCTTGATACAGAAAGCTCGGGATATAGTACTGTACACCGCCTTTTTCAGAAGTAACGCCTCCTCCATGTCCACAGTGTCCTGCAGGGCCACCTGGGTCGAATGGACCACCGGGGCCAGCAGGTGACAGAGGGCCGCCCGGCACACCGGGTAGGCCTGGTGAAGTTGGACGACCGGGTCAGCCAGGACCTCGGGGCCCACCTGGGCCGCCAGGACTCCCTGGGCAAGATGGAATGCCTGGAGACGCTGGCAGGGATGCCGTCGGTGAGTCTCATGACTCATTCACATTGGGGGAAATGCGCTAGGCGTACGCCCGGCTTGGTCATGGCTGTCTATGTCTCTTCATTACACCTAGCCATGGCCACGTCAAGCGTACTTCCGGCGCGCGCCAGCACACAGCCTTCATGTCCTCCAGTGACTGCTCCTTATAGTACTTTCTTCCGTGCGCTTATAGCACAGCCTCATCATGTACTGTATGAAGCTTGTTTTAGCGTCACCATTGATTCCTGGGGATCCTGGACCGCCGGGAGATCCTGGCCAACCTGGGCCTGCTGTAAGTAAGCACAACCTGTGCATATGTATTCATGTACCACGAGAAGCAATGTTTGCTGCAGGGGCCGAGAGGGTTTCCCGGGAAAGGCGGCCGTGCTGGACCCCCGGGTCCAAAAGGATCACGCGGTCAACCGGGCCAACCTGGTCGTCCTGGACAAGTGGGACCGCCAGGTCCAGCTGGACCACCAGGACCCAGAGGAGAGGAAGGTGTTTGTCCAACATATTGTGGTAAGTGATTTGACATTTTCAGCTATGTATTCGTCGCCATATTACTACGGTATGTGGACTGGATAGGACAGCAGATGCGCCCGCTTTCTTTTAGCCAACGATGGTGGTGTATTTTTTGTGGATCGCGTCCCGGGCACACCCTTTTCGAGAAGAAGCTAATAAGTACAGCGGATCAGTCAGCATACTCAGTGTGTGTAGTCATCGTCAGCTTCTGACGCGCGTAATGCCCATTCGCATCGGAATCGTGCACGCCGGACGCTCGCCGGGCGTATTCACTTCCGATGTGAACGGGACATACAGTACGTCGTGCTTGTGTGGTGTAAATTCTTGTAATGTCTCTTCCATGTCCCTGTGCTCAGAATGTCCATATTATTTGTCCGCATGAGAAAGGCTATGCAAAATACAATGTGCGGCAAACTACAGTTACGCAATACGTACAATACGTAACGTCGATTTTCGATTGATACTGAGTTGAAGAAAAGCACCCTACATACGTCACCTACACACTACTGTAGGTACGTACGTACTACATCGTAGGCATGTCACCTTCCTCCAGGGTTTCAATGGTACGTTGGGGTAGCATTGAGGCAGCGGAAGCTTCAGAAACAACTTCCATTTCCAAGGCTACCTACAAATAATACACCGACGCTTTGGCATAGTCCGTAATCAGGTATTTTTACTGTCTTGTCTATAGCACCGGCAAAGTTGAATGGGCATTGTTGTATTTACAGCATTGTCATTGGCGACGTTCAGATAGTATCCATCGCCCTGCACCTCCAGATCCAGCAGTCTCACTACTTGGTTGTCTCTTTGCCATTTCTTCCAAGCTTTGTAATAGTAGCTTGTCGTTAGCTGCAAGAGTTTTAGTTTGGGCTGGTTTGGGGAAGTAAAAGGCCACAGACGTACGGTATACAAAACACGGTACACTGGGTGAAACACCTTACCGGAAGCCAAACGATGTAGAAGACGGAGTAAACGACCAACAGAATAACACCCAAACAAAACTGCCTCTTTGCATGCGCCGCCATTTGATCATCGTGATGGTTGTAATTTGCGGCATAGAATACAATGATCACTTGGATGCTGCGATAGATGGAGAGCATAGCCAAGGGGGCGAAAAGCAATAGACAGATATCGCGGATCATGAAGCAACGAATCCGCTTGCTGCCGGGACTGCGAATGAACTGAAACAAGCAATCATTTCGATAATATCGATAATTAAGCCCCGTCGCGGGCCCATACTGTAACGACCTATACGATGACAATGATTCTCAATTCTAAGACCAAAGTATCGATGACAAAGCAGTGTGCAATGCCCCTTGCATGCGAATTCGTACAGAAAGTAAAGATTTTGGCGTGCGCTTTGTAGCGAAGTGATAGTTGCAGATCTCGCAGTGAGATTTCGACAGGGCACTTGTGGTGGAAAGCCATCTTTCCATGCAGCTGCGATGGTATAAACCCAACGTTCCGCAGCAGTCGCAAGCAGATATCAATGGCTCCGAGGAGTTGGCATGACAAATTCGGCATATCTCTTCCTCATTTTGCTCAGAATCGACACAACTGCAAAAAACCATGACATGGGATACAGTAATTTTCGAGTACTTACTAAACTAAATCGTCATACTGAACGGAATGCAAACTGTACGTGCGTACATTCAGTACATACCTAACGGTCTGCTGTTCTTGGTCATCGGTCTTCGTGATGGCGGAAGGCATAACGATCCAACCGTAAACTTGGCGAGGCGATCCACCAAACACCACATTAACATGTACAAACAAGGAAGAATGCACTGAACGGAAAAGAGAAGAGACACCACATGCACATGCACCGCCGAAAATGAGTTGAAGTGCCAAACTTTTCACAAACTGGATTTCATCTCGACAAAGTTTAGGTTTTGCACACGCCGACAGGAACACGCCAATGTGGTGCAATATGAATGTGCAACATCTGCCTGCCGCCGCCAGTTCTGTACGCATCGAAAGCGGGAACTGTTTCGTGACCATTAACACCAACCAACAGGTACAAGGGTACCGTGCTTCTGTCGTTTACTGTCCCTGTCCATGCATGCAACTGTGCCTATAGCCTATAGCACACCAGCTGACTGATGTACATATGGTAGCTCTGTTGATACACCCCCACAGTGATGACGGGCTTGGACGCAAAGTCAAAGGGTCCGGGTAGATAGTTTCTTGATTAAAAGACAAGAAGTGCAAAAAGGATGCACACCAAGGAAAAACGGGCACTTGAACTTGAAGAACAAAACATAGAAAAACGAGCCTAGAATACAAGAAATCATGGCTGCAGAATGTACACGGAGTTATCCTTCCTCGCAGGCGTACTTGTGTTACAGTTACAGTACACATCCGTTTTAGACGACAGTTTCGTAGTGTTCTTCATCTTCTGGAAATACAGGTGGAGGAGAAATGGGACTGGCGGTGAGGGAGGCAGAGGCAGTGGGGAAGTGAAAGTGAACGTGGGCATTGTGGTGCTCAGAATCCGCAGGAGTGGATGTATGAGTTGGAGGTGGAACGGCTGACAAGCTCTGAGATGAGATCGTCGGATGCGCACTCTATATCATAATTTAGGCACAAAAGCATTTCCTTGTACTGCTGGTAGGTAGGTAGGTTGGTATGTACATACATACATAGCTACATATATTCTAATTTGTAGGGCTAGAAGGCTATAGCATACTGAAGGTGGCGGCAGAACAATATTGTTGTTGGGATCTCCGTCTTCGAGATGGTTGGATGAAGCAGCTGGTTTCTGGTCGGCATCCAAATTGAGAATCTTCACAACCTGATTCTTCTTCTGCCATTCTCTCCAAACTTTGTAGTGGTAGCGGATAGAAACCTACATGATAGTGTTGTACACAATCGGTTGGTCGGCCGGCCATCTCTCATAAGTCTGTGCAATGCTTCTGCCCACCTCGCCTACATGAAACATGGAACAACTTAACTTACAGCCAACCAGACGAAATAGGTGAGGCAAAGGAAGGCAGCGAGGCAGATAAGACCAGGGACTTCCACCGCCTCCTTCCCTTGCTGATGAGAATAGTGAACGGCACCCTGGACACAGAGAAACGTGCTGGAGATGGCCAACGGTGTGAGGATACACCAGCACACCAGATCACTGATCATATTGCGACGCGTTGTACGGCTGCCAGGATTTCGAATAAACTAAAACAAGTGATGCTTCATTACTCCAACGGTATGGTACAGTACGTAGCGACTAAACGCATCCATACCGCTGCAAGAGGTTTCGGATGTCGAGTTGTGACATATTGGAATTTGCAGATTTCGCAGTGGGCTGAATTGGAGGTGGAAAGCCATCGCTCAAGACAGCTACGATGGTACAAACCCATCGTACCACTGCAGATGCAGGGAGAGATGAGGGGCTCAGTAGGAGCTGACAACTCTCCACCATGACAAATCCTGCACACAGCCGGGCCATCGCTGAACAGACAATACCACATTCGTCATTATAATTGGTCATACGGACCCTTGCTGAACAATAGAACGCTGCTCGCAGAAATACTGTAGGGTAACATGGGGGAAAGTGGGCCACCCAACGAGATCTCCAGAACCATAGCCTGAAACAAGGCAAGTAATATACCAAAAGATAGGTCTTTTAAAACTGGTTTAGGGTGCCAAGTATGACCAAATTGCTAAACTTATTTAGAGAGTTATTAGCAATTTTCGGTGGTGGGGGAAAGTGGGCCAGGTGGGGGAAAGTGGGCCACCCAAGCATTTTTCGAATTTTGAGCCTGCCTGACCAGTTTTCGAGTTGCGGCTGGTTGCAGGGGAAAGAACAGAGACACAGGGGAAGGTTTTCCAATGCAATTGCTTATTGGTTGCCCAAAAAACTGGGAAAAAATAAGTCACAGATGAAAAGAGAAAAGATCGCTACTATTGCCACAGTACGTGCTTTGTATGGTGGGGGAAAGTGGGCCACCTGAGCATTTGTACACATTTTTGGCCTGTCTGGTCACTTTTCTCATTGTACCTGGAAGCAGAGGAAAAAAAACAACCAAGAGAGGGTTTCCAAATGCAGCTACTCGAATAATTAGGCAAAAGTACTAGGGTACTATGGGGTAAACCCGGCCATGGGAAAATCCGGCCGCCTAAGCTTCAGAGCTGCATATCTCAGGAACCAATGGACCGATTGAGACAAGTAAGATACCAATCGATTCCTTGAACTCTCCTCTTTCAAACGAGCCATTCGGCATGTCGTTTGTTGAAACATCAAGCTCACGGGTTCACGTTTTTCAACAAGAGGTCGAAAATGACCAAACTTTAGACGTTGCGCAAAAACACCCTGTATGTTATAAATGAACACCCGGTATGTGGGGGGTAAGGGGACATGGTACCCTACCCCCAGGCAAAGTTTCAACCAATTCACCCTACTGGTACTGGAGATATAGCAAAAAACAATTTCAGTACTTAGTGGGGTAAACCCGGCCACCTAACTCCTGTACTAAAGTATAGGGTAAACCCGGCCACCTCATCAGCGCAAACTACTGCCATCCTAAACGGCTGCCATATCAGCGCACAATCAATTAGGAAAGTGCGTTCAGCTAATCGAACAATATTTTCATGTGATTTCTCAAGGGAAGAGACGTTCCTGCAAATTTTTAAAAATTCTCTGGGTGGCCGGGTTTACCCCCCAGTACTGAAAGATTAGTTGACAGCAAAGTAGTCCCATTCACACCATTTTTTACCTACCTAAACTATCTAGCTGACTATAGTACAAATTATATTTCTGGGACCCATGCATTATTTATCTCAGGATCTAGCCAACGTAGCTCAAAGCGGTTAAAAATCTCTCGATAACTTTAGCTCGCCTGGAAAATAAAAAAAACCGCATGCGTCTACGTGCCCTCTGTGTCGAGAAATCGCCAAATTCCTTAAGTACTAAAAATGTACACTTTTTTCGATTATTCAACATAACTGAACAAGCCGCAAATACTTTTTCATTAAAAGTAGCCTATCCTATGTAGAATTTGATGCAGATTTCAAAAATAGTATTGATGTTTCAAAAAATTTAACCCCTACCCAAAAATTGTCAAAAATATACAAATTTTGCAAAATTATATACTAGGGGTTAAATTTTTTTAAAACACCGATACTGTTTTTGAAATCTACCCCAAATTTTACATAGGATAGGCTACTTTTAATTAAAAAATTTTTGCGGCTTGTTCATTTATGCTGAATAATCGAAAATAGTGTTCCTATTTAGTACATTTTTAGTACTTAAGGAAATCGGCGATTTCTCAACACAGAGGGCACGTAGACGCATGCGGTTTTTTTTATTTTCCAGGCGAGCTAAAGTTATCGAGAGATTTTTAACCGCTTTGAGCTACGTTGGCTAGATCCTGAGATAAATAATGCATGGGTCCCAGAAATATAATTTGTACTATAATTGGTAGCTGCTGTCCATGGTAATTGCTTATGCTTCTTGTCTAACACGCCACACTGATAAAGAATAGCCTGGGCAGTCTCAAATTAGACATAATCATGGGTGGCCGGGTTTACCCCCAGTACTAAGAGATGAGTTGTCAATAGAGTAGTCTCATTCATGCCCTTCATGCATCGGAAAGAATTTTTTTAATTTGTTATTTTTGTAACTACTGGCGTTGGGAATTAGCTTGGCTTCCATCTTGAAAAAAACGGCTGTAAAACTTTGCTTGGCCAGCCCAAAAACGGCCTAAATCTTAGGGGGCCGGGTTTACCCCCACGGCTCGTATTTTAGCAACAGACAAAATTGGCCATAACTCTCGAAAGACGTTCAGCAGTGGAGTCAAACTTGGCACGTTTAACTAAGGCCTATCCACGTATATTATGCCATGTGATTTTGTTTTGGTTCAGGCATTGGTTCCTGAGAACTGCTTGGGGGGCCGGGTTTACCCCATGTTACCCTACAGATGAAAGAGCTAGGGAGCCACGCCTTTCCACGCACTAGTTCTTAGTATGGTGGGGGAAAGTGGGCCACTTTCGATTTTAAAATAGATAAGGATTCAGCTAGGAAATAGAAAATATAAAAAAATTGGGAAAATATAGGCACAACAACTTGATACTACTTTGCCATGCTTCATTATGGAGAGGTGGCCCACTTTCCCCATCCTTCATCACAGTGGAAGGGTGGCCCACTTTACCCCACTAAGTAATGAAATTGTTTTTTGCTATATCTCCAGTACCAGTGGGGCGAATTGGTTTAAACTTCGCCAGGGGGTAGGGTACCATGCCCCCTTGCCCCGCACATATCGGGTGTTCCATTAAAACCTACAGGGTGTATTTACGCACTGTCCAAAGTTTGACCATTTTCGACCTCTCGCAGAAAAACGTCAACCAGTGAAGTTGATGTTTCAGTAAATAGTGAAGTTAGTACCTCAAAAGAAAGAGGAGAGTTCAAGGATCAGAATGGTACCATGGTTGTTGGGGTTTCTCCTGCTCATCATGGAGATATAGCAAGTTGAAGTTGGGTGGCCCATTTTACCCCGTGGCCCACTTTCTCCCATGTTACCCTACATACCTATTTACTGTATGTACGTAGCCTTTTGTACTGTGTGTTCTGTATGCCGATTCTACCTGAACTTGTGGCATCTGAATCGGCGACACTGCGTCTTGTCCGTGGCTTGCGCTTCTTTCTTCGCATTCGCAACAGCATCAGTAGCAGTTGGAGAGCACGCTGACCCTTCTGCAGCCATTACTCCAAGCCCAACCAGCAAAATGACGCATGCCCATGCATGGAAACAGTGAGTCGAGTCGAATACCAGCCCAAGCCCAGTATAGTACCGGTAAGACAGGCAGAAATTGAATTTGCATTGTTATCTCAGGGCGGTCCAATAGACTTAGAGAAGTCTATGTCTTAGAGAAGTTCATGGACTTTACAGCGCTTCATACTCGGCTAGTTGCCATCTTCCATTGTCCACTCCACCCATCACGTACGTTCCAGTTTGACCTCCGAAGTGAAGTCCGAAGTGTTGACTGGGTTCTCTGGAAGAAGACAAGGAGAAGGCAGGAAAAAAGGAAGTAGGTACATGAAGAAGCGATGCCGATTCGTCCTCGAACGGATCTGAGAAGGCTGTTGTACAAGGCTCCGGATTCGGTGCACGATGGCTGGCGACTTCGTGGTCACGTGGAGTCGGTGCTGCAAAACGGGGTCGGACGCTACATTTGTCAGATGCAGCGACTCTGTATCTTTTTCTGCAAGGAGAAACAAGACAGTTGGGGGGTGCGTCAGTTCATTGAGCATGATTTGTGCGATTTTGCAAAGAAAAACCCCGGCGTAGCAGTGTATGTGCAGCCCAGACACTTTGTGTCGCCCTATTTCGTCGCGGATTACCTCAACGGCCGGCAGAACAGTATTCACGCTTCCAACTTCAGCAGAGAGGAAGTGCAACTGTGGATCAATCAGCTACGCACGCGCAGTGGACGCCCGGTGGTTTACTATGAGTCGAAACAGCGGACGGAGAATCCCAGTGTTCAGGGCGTCTGGCATCCCTTCTATCACGAGCCCACGGAAATGAACGTGCAGGAGTTTCCGACGGATAAGTTCTCCGCCTTCAAAACCGCGGAGTTGTCAGCAACCGAACAGATACTGGCCATGGCAAAGGACTTGACAGAAGAGAAAGATAAGTCGACATAAACCAGCCTCATGCGTTATATTAGTAGGTGCTTTACAGTGCGCTGCGCATGGCTATATCGTAGACCGTGTTCAGATATAACGGTAGTATATGCCGAAAAGCAGGCAAGCCCACTCCATCGACGTGGACAACCACGCACGGAGCTTTTCGAAGGTGTCCCCTTTTATCTGAACCGAACCGGCATGTGGTTTGGCCTACAACACTGACACAGTGGCATATATACTCGTACATGCATACATACAGTGTATGTAAATGTACGAAGTAATGGTTCCATTATCTTGTCAGCATTACAAAATACG
>JASAMW010005045.1:0-13150 GCA_030247985.1 Epsilonema sp. ZAB3_2
GTACCTACGAACGTCGTTTTGTAGTTGGTTATGAGTTCTTGAGTTGAACGTTGAGCGAAACAATTTTAAGAATACATAAACTTGTTAACTCACCCTGAGCTTGACGGCTTGCTGTATTAGTTCTTTGGCGGTGGCCTCCGTCCTGTATTTGCGCGGTAGAACAACGCGGAAGTACTTGAGAATGCTTTCGAAGTCCAAGTGCAGCAAATCTTTCTTTGAGGCGCGAAGCAGAGCCAGGGAAATATGAAAGATTGTGTACATACCCTGCAATGAGAGTTCCTCCAGTAGAGTACTGTATTGGCATAAGCGCAGAGACACTGGAGACGTACCGTACAGTATGTAGGGTACCTCGCTGAGGAATAGGTCCACAATGTGAAAGACCATAGAGAGCGGAAATTTGGCGGTGAACAACGTGAGAAACCACTGCGACGCGTACATATGAGCTTCTACGTGGTGGTCGTAAAAGTGCCCGTACAGATCCGGAATATAATCCTGAAGCAAAAAGATGCCTTTTATTCCTTCTCTCTGCAATGTACCTGTTCCACATACGTACGAGGTAGTTGTGCCTAACCTCCAACAGACGCTCCAGCTGGTAAAATCTCAAATGCAGGGCCTCAAAACCGAGTTTGAACAGATCCCGAAGACCGTGATCAAACATAATCTTCACCAGCACGCAAAACGCCTGCTCTTCCGGCATCTGGACATGTAAAACACGTTGCTTAACAGAGTACTATGTTTGCACCAACACAGCGTAAGACTGCAAATCATGCGGGAAAAAATGACCCAGCAAGACTAACATCACATAATACGTACCGTATTTACCTGTGTATAGCCCAATCGAGAGGGGTCCTATATGGGGCCATGAATTAGGGGGCTATGCATTGGGGGTGGTTATGCACCGGTAAATACGGTATTCGCAGTAACTGTACTAGTACTTACGTGCAGAAGTAGGGAAGCTCCGAGAAAGGAGAGGCCTTGGCAGTAGCCCACTTCCTCATCGTAGAGCGAATATGCTTTGCTCAGCTTGAACAGAGCGTCTTGACCCAAACCTCCCATTTCCTTGAAGAAGTCATGGGCAGGAAATGTGCGGTGAATGTCACGCAGGATCACTTGCTCGTGTGGACACTCCTGTGACGAAATAATGCGAAAGAAAGCTAAGAAGGAAGTCACACCATTGCCAACTACAGTGTTGGGTACGTCGGGGGTAAAACCGAACGCGGGGAAATTCGGGACATCTTTGATTTCCTGCAATCTGGTTCGTAGTGAAAACAGCCGAGTGCACCAGAACACAACCCAGTTGAGAACACAACCCGTCCCTTTTTTGGGTTTTGAGCAAGATCAGACCCAGCTGTGTCGTTCTACCCCAAGCAGTACCCTTTAGTTTAAAACCGTACAAAAATACATACAGCATTGCATACGCATACAGTACATAATATACCTTTCCCTGTAGGAGGCGGTAAGTGTTCATCATATCGGGATCTTTCGGACATCCGGCCAACAGCTGCCACACTTCGCCCCTCAGGGCGTCCGGAACACCGTTGCGGATCAGAGCGTTCACCTCCTTGGGTCGCGAGCTCAGATCCTTGCGCCATCGCGCCAACATCTCACCCCACTCAGCCAACAGCTCCTCGCTACACTCCTTCTCCACCGTTCCAGAACCGCTCAATAAAGGTTCGTCACTGTCTACAACCAATACCAACATTTGACATGGGGGTAGTAGAGTCTGTCGCTGTCGCGGGTAAAGTATACAGTGTGTAATACCGTGTGTACGAAGTCAAGACCAACTAAGAATAGTAAGTAATAGAAGCATAGATAGATAGGCAGAAATTGTTGGGGCGCAAAACGGCCTTGCCAACAATTGCTGGGGCACAAAAAGCTATTCCAATGTTCTTCCTATATCTCTTCCCAAATAGGTAGGAATGCACAGTGTATCTTCTTCGACATACGTACACAGCCACAAGCTACTGTAATAACGGAGGAGTTTGTTACCGGACTCGTCCTCGTCCGCTGGATGAACCAGCTGAGCTGCCATCTTGGATGGGGATCGACCCAGACTCATACGGGTCATTTTCCGTTCGCGAGACGTCGCCGACTCAAACTGCACAACCTCGAACTGACCTGGCTCACCCGCCTTCTCCACCTACACATAAACACATGCACATATACAAGATTGATCTACACACATCACAATCCAAGCCAATTCACGTCTACGTGCAGTAGTAGCTCATTTCATAAACAGAGTATCAGCCCACGCAACCAACAGCAAAGTCATTCGAGAGAAATTCACACGGTCTCTGCCACGAAAATGCAGGTGGGTGCATTGTTATGGCAGTGCAAACATTTCCACAGTAAACAAGCGAGTGCAATACAATAACTAAGGTCATGCGCAATAAGCACAGCGCGACACTTACGAGCTTGACTCGCTTGTACACGCCATATTCGCCATACAGCAACACGCCAGCGTTGAGCAAGTTGGCGAGGTAATTTTCTCTCTGCGATTCCGCATCCATCATGTGCAATCAGTTATAGCTGTTATCAGTACGTAGGCAGAGGTAATAGGCGCATTCAAAAGGTATCAGTGTGAGTGGGCATTTATAATAGGTTCTAGCGTAGGTAGGTATTGCAAGCCATAAGGTGCGAATAACCACCGACGTTGGAAGAGTGTCGCTTGCACGTATACCAATATGCAAGCATGCACAACATCAATCCAGTCTGGGAGCACTTTCGCCTAATGAAGCCATTAGAGCGCAAGCGCACGAGTACAACCGTAAAGTAAGTACATAATACACAACACTACAGTGCGTAACCAAACGAACACAGACAACGCATGCATAAAAGCATAGTACACATGGCAAAAGCAAAAGCATCATAGGCAGCTAATGCATGCAGACAAAACGCGTCTACGTGCTATTGTAGTATCCTACGTACAAAATACCTTTCCAATGGAGAGGAAGTATCGTTCGACGACTGGTTTTCGTGTCACGTACCAGAAGCGTTCGTGCTGATGAAAGATTCGCGCTTTGCATTCGATGGAGAAGCGCACCGGATCGTGAATACCCGTTAACACCACGTCAGCCGCCACCGTCAGAAACACGCGCGTGTCTTAAAAAAATAACAAAAGGAGAGCGTAAAACTGTACACATACACATAAAGCCTACTATATATAATACTCACTCACATGCTACGCAAGATCAAACAAAACAATCATAGTCGATGATTGAATGGCGACGCTTGATATACGTTACCGACACCCACGTACGGTATTATACGAATGTTATAATAGGTGGGTAGTGTGGAGCAAAGTCAGACAGGGAGAAATTGTATCCGAAACCTAAATTTTCTCGCCACTCTTTGTGGATAAGAATGATTTCTCCCAGATACCTAAATAAAGGATACATAGGTAGCTCGTAGCCAAAATAGCTGAATACTATCAGCAAATGCAACACAATCAAGTGCATAGTGCATCTCCTAATGTCATTCAGCGCTTTGTTACGTACATCATAGGTGGAGAGCTTCGTGTGCCTAGCCCCAGCCCAACAACATAACAGTAGGGTACCATGGGATAAACCCGACACCCACGTGGAAAGTACGGCTTCAATACCAGGTGACCGCGTTTACCCCACGGTACTCCACTTCACCTACCCCTGGGTGTTTCCGTGTTGAGCACTTCCAGACTGGGACTCCGCGGTTCCCACAGCGCCTCGATCTCATAGACGGCGTCGTTCTGTCCGCGTCCCATAGACTGCATATCCAACAGATGCATATCACTGTGACGCACGTTTTTCCCAGGAGCCAACAGCAGGCCAAAACACCTAGCAAATAGTCCATGATACATCAGTACGCATCGTCAACCCAGAGCAGACACAAGCATATATAATGTACAGTGCGTGACGATGGTGGGTCGACACACTTTTGCACTGCCAAAACTCTGGGTCCACTGAACTGGCGCAGAGTCACCACGAGTTTCTTTTCGCGATCTCGACGCATCTTGAAACAATTCTTCTCCTGCGGACAAACTGTGAAATTACCGCGACTGTCCTCCTCCTAAAATGCACACAATGTGCAACATCACATAACAGTAAGTACTGTACTAAGCTGTAGGTCAAAGTTCGTTCACATTAAGAGACGTTTTCTGTAGCGGTTGCATAGTACGTGGAAGGGGGGTACTTTTTGTAAATCGAGATAATATGCCTATCGGATTCCCCATCAAAAACTGCATATGTTGATGAAGTTTTAGGAAAAAATTTGTTCAGGCATCATCGAGATATTCATGGGTAAAGGTGGGCAGGTCGCATTTTTGCCGTTTTTCAACATTTTTAGCCATATTTCAGCAACCGCAGGGCTTAGAGGGCTACATTTGGTACACACATACATCCCATAGGGACCCAAGTCTGGACCAATTTTGAGCCCAATCGGCCACCTGTGTGGCGAGATATAGCGTCACAAAGTGCATTTCTATATATTTCGCACCTGTTGCAAATTTAGTTTTTTGAATACCATGGCGCGAATACATGCCCTGCACGGGGTAAAATTTTGACAGCAAGTAGAGAAGGGTTAGGCCTAAAAACTTTAGTACTACCGCAAAAAATCTCTATAATTGGAATTGGGACTACAGTCCTCTCGAATAGTGAAAAATACAGCAAAAATTTTCCCGCCTTTTTTATTTTTCAAGATAAATGAGCAATACCACTGAAACTTTTTCCTCGTAAGTAGCCTATCTTATGTAGAATTTGATGTAGATTTCAAAAATAAAATTGTTTTTCCCAAAAAATTTAACCCCTAGCATATAATTTTGCAAAAGTAGTATATTTTTGTGAATTTTGGGTAAGGGTTAAATTTTTTGGGAAAAAGAATTTTATTTTTGAAATCTACATCAAATTCTACATAAGATAGGCTACTTACGAGGAAAAAGTTTCAGTGGTATTGCTCATTTATCTTGAAAAATAAAAAAGGCGGGAAAATTTTTGCTGTATTTTTCACTATTCGAGAGGACTGTAGTCCCAATTCCAATTATAGAGATTTTTTGCGGTAGTACTAAAGTTTTTAAGCCTAACCCTTCTCTACTTGCTGTCAAAATTTTACCCCGTGCAGGGCATGTATTCGCGCCGTGGTATTCAAAAAACTAAATTTGCAACAGGTGCAAAATATACAGAAATGCACTTTGTGACGCTATATCTCGCCACACAAGTGGCCGATTGGGCTCAAAATTGGTCCAGACTTGGGTCCCTATGGGATGTATGTGTGTACCAAATTGTAGCCCTCTAAGCCCTGCGGTTGCTGAAATATGGCTAAAAACGTTGAAAAACGGCAAAAATGCGACCTGCCCACCTTTACCCATGAATATCTCGATGATGCCTGAACAAATTTTTTCCTAAAACTTCATCAACATATGCAGTTTTTGTTGGGGAATCCGATAGGCATATTATCTCGATTCACAAAAAGTACCCCCCTTCCGCCTATACTACAGGTTACTCTCAATCCTTATAGAAAACGTCTCTTAAATGAAAATTCGCTGGGCGCACACCGAGCGCGAAAAGCGCATGACCATTGCTTTCTGTGCCGTTGCGTACGTGGAACCATGAACGTGGAGACACTGTGCACGTCAAATGCGAACAAACCTTCATTCCTGGTCGAGTGCAAGAACCAAGTACGTACTTTTAGCTCGAGGAATGCCTCAAACTGGAAATCCAGCTCTCCGCTCTCCGTGCGCGTTGGGGAGAAAGTGCTGCTCTGTGGTCGGTTGACGTCCTCCTCTTCTCTGCTCGCCAATCGACGAAACGCAGCAGCGAAACACAGCAACACTTTACCCACCTGCGTGCAACACACCAACATATCCATAACATTTGGCTACTTGGTGCACGCATCGGCACCATTCACAGGTTATTTGCAACCAGGAACCTTGTTAACACAGAGAGAGTTCGCCATTGGAACTTTTGTCTGCGCTGCGCAAGTCATTGCCAGAAGAATAGACGTACGTGAACCACAGACGTAATTAAATCCGCGTTTGTGTTTCTATTTTCAGCAGCGCGGGCAACCTTCGAGGCGAACTCTGGTTGTTGTAGGCCTACAGGCTACATACGAATGGCTATTAGGCTTAGACTTACAGCTTCTGGAACGAGACAGCGGAATGCGTGGCACTGATGGTGATGCTGTGAGGAGGCGGCGTAGGTGAAAGCGAAGCAGTGGCGCTCCGCCGAGTCCACGCGTCCTCTAGCACAGAAGAGAATGCGAAAAAGGCGAAAGGAAGCGATCACATTCCCACTCTGCGCCTCCATCAACCTGCATCACACACACATGCGCACGACAAGTTGCGGATGTGGCAACCTCGCGCAGGAATACGTCTTTTATCCATGCAAAATTTGATATGGTTGCCTAAGTTTCGTTCACCAGCAACTAAACAGTACACGCTACTCGAAACGTTCAGAGGTGCTCGTGCATATGATGCATACTGTGGAAGAAGTGCAGGACATTACTTGACGTATCCGTCGGCGGACTGTGGAATGGAGACGACGACCTCCATGTGCTCCTTGGCCGCTTCCGCCTTCTCCGCGTGCAGCACAGCCATCACACGTTGAATCTCTGCCTCCGACTTCGGCGCCGACATCTGACTGCACCCCAGATACGCCACCTGATTGAAGATCGTACAGCTGCTCTTGTCTTCTTCCCCTCCTCCTCCTGTTTCAGCCGCCGCCATCACTGCAGCAGAAGAAGAGGAAGCATCGCCAGAATTCCCAACTGAAAATATAAGTCACAACTGCCTACTACCTTAACACACCACAAGCACGTACCATACATACTGGCTACTACCTACATACATACTGGCTCAAATATCATGTTTCACGAATTGACTAATAAAAACCTAATAGCAACGTCACGCTCATTACAAAGATAAAGCCGTCGTCAATGCCACCCTAGAGGCCCAACCCGACCCCACCTTCACGTTCACCCCCTCCTAAGCGCATTGAAACCCGACCTCTCATATGCTGAGAAACAGCACTTAGTGTTCGTCGCAGGATTTTCGGTGAACGTAGCACGAAGTCGGCCACACTCCCACTTCCAGCAGTCGTATGCCGTCGCACACTATGCTGCAGAGAAGAAGCCATGCTAAGGTCCGTACGTCCGACGTAAAAGCATGGACAACCACGGACTTTTCACGTCTGTCAGACGTACGGACGGATCTGAACGCGGCATCAAGTTTCTGCTGCTGCAATCACCGTTCCTCTGCATTCTGCACGTCTTGTAGCAGCAAGTGCAGCTGAACCAACAATATTACAAAGTTGCAGTCAAGTTTCGAGCAGACTACTTCCAACAAAGTGCTTATTTATTTGATCATACACAAAGTATGATAACTTCCGCTTCAGTTGTGGATGAGCTACTACTAAGTATTATTTTATTATAGTGTGGAATCTAGTAAAGTACAGCCACAGCTGAGATGGAAGAGCGAAGAAAAAAATATAGCCTACTATACTCAAATTCCCCTACTAGAGCCACGCATGTACATTACGTACGTACGTACGTTGTAATGTACGTATATGTCCATGTCAAGCGAAGCATTGATTTCAGCCGAAGCAAAAGGAGGAGAGCAGAATTGAAAGAAAGTTTGCACACCAGCTATTAGCACATGGAGCCATACGCACAGTACAGACGCAAATACGTACAGATAAACATACCAGGCTTATCAGAGAAGCGACGCAGTTTATGTATGTAATTGTAGTTTGCGCAACCGTGTTTGCTTCATCTGAAACTTTAATACGCTGAAAGTGACACCACGATATGTTTATTATTTTACTCCTACGTACCGTCCTATTGGATGGCCAAAGATACGCAACACTGCCATAATAACGTGCGAATGGAACAGCCAGAAAAAGGTGCACCACAGCTTGAGATCATATTCTCCATACGTCAAAAACCTCATGGCACTAAATCCACAGGAAACTGTACTAACGTGGTTTGTACGCTACTGTACCAAAAATAATACTTGTGCTTTTCATTAGGACTGTCGCTACTGCACTCGGATTACTTCTACGTAGTAGCATAGTATCTTCGCTTATATAGGATCGCAACAGAGAAACTCACTGTTGTGCAACCTTCGGAATAAAGACAGTGCATGGCTCACTTTGATCGGGCTGTCAGATCAAATTCTGGCTCTTACGCTACTTTTGAACCTTTCCAACAACAAGTTGTTAGGTACTCTTGGATGGGTTTACGAGTTTCTCACAATTTCGAGACCCTCTCCAGCACTTTGCAAAGGATGCAAACTTGAAGTAAATGTGCAGTAAAAGATAGGATGCGGATAGTAAGAATTAGCGTTGTCGCGAGCCAAAAAATAAAACAGAGCACGGAGGGCGAGGCGAGCGGAATGGAAGGGAGTCGACTTCCGCCCGCATACTCTGTAGGTTAGCCGACAGTCCTTAGGAGCGTTTTCTCTCACCTCGTTTAGGGAGGGGGGGCGGGGGGGATTATGCCTGCCGAGGCCTTGCGAATAGGCAAAAACTACTGGCCGTCAATACAAAATTAGACTTTAGTAGTTGTATGCCCTGTCGAACGCCGCCGTTCGAAAGCAAAAATAGAGAAAGAAGCGACGGAGAGTTAGGGTATACATACACTCGGTAAAAAATTATTGTACATTCCAAGGAGGTTTTTACGTTGGTTTACATACCTTGCTCGCATTGTTCAACAGCCGCTGATTTCAAGTCGAGGGTATCGCATTCAGCTGCGAGCTGACCATTCGCCTGTTCCGGATGACCACTCGAATAAGATCCGCCTTTCATATTCCTCCCTTCTTCTTCACTCGAGCTTGAAGACGCTGCAGAAGAATCGCTGCACTCAGTTGGACGCGCTTCTTCAACTGGCGAAGATTGCTTCTTCTTCTTCCGCTCTTCCTCCTCCTCCTGGGCCGCAGTTCCAGTCGCAGCGTCATCCCATGAAACCGTACCAACTTCCATCATCGCCCGTGACGAAGCAAGAATTCGTTTCGATATAAACGCCGTACGTAAACACAGCGGTCACTTTCGCGTTCGCGTCAGACCTGTGCAGGAGATCATTCTCATTCAGCTGTAGGCTCCGCAACGCTTTGTTCGACTTCAGGGTCAGGGCTCTGTCGAGTCGACTGTCTGTCTGTCTGTCTGAATGTCTGTCTGTCTGTCTGGCCGTCTTGTCTTGGCTTCGACGTTCCTGAAGTTTCTGGGTAGTGGGTAGTGAGATTGGGTGAGCTGGGTAGTGAGATTGGGTAGTGGGTAGTGAGGTTGGGTAGTGGATTTTCGGCTATAACGAAGCTACGCCATGCTGGGTAGTGGCCTGGCTGCGTCTATATTACGCAGTGGGTTGTGAGCTGGGTAGTGGCCTGGCTACGTCTATATTACTCATTGGGTAGTGAGCTGGGTAGTGACCACAAAGGGTAGTGACCTGTGTAGTGACCTGGCTACGTCTATATTACTCATCATTGGGTAGTGAGCTGGGTAGTGAGTTGGTAGTGACCACAGTGGGTAGTGAGCTGGGTAGTGGCCTGGCTACGTCTATATTACTCGTTGGGTAGTGAGCTGGGTAGTGAGCTGGGTAGTGAGTTGGTAGTCACCACAGTGGGTAGTTCAAAACTCACTACCAAGCTCACTACCCAACGAGTAATATAGATGTAGCCAGGCCACTACCCAGCTCACTACCCACTGTGGTCACTACCAACTCACTACCCAGCTCACTACCCAGCTCACCACCCAGCTCACTACCCAACGAGTAATATAGACGTAGCCAGGCCACTACCCAGCTCACAACCCACTGCGTAATATAGACGCAGCCAGGTTCCTGATGTTTCTGGGTAGTGGGTAGTGGGTAGTGGGTAGTGAGATTGGGTAGTGGGTAGTGAGCTGGGTAGTGAGATTGGGTAGTGGGTAGTGAGGTTGGGTAGTGGATTTTCGGCTATAACGAAGCTACGCCAAGCTGGGTAGTGGCCTGGCTGCGTCTATTTTACGCAGTGGGTTGTGAGCTGGGTAGTGGCCTGGCTACGTCTATATTACTCATTGGGTAGTGAGCTAGGTAGTGGCCTGGCTACGTCTATATTACTCATTGGGTAGTGAGCTGGGTAGTGAGCTGGGTAGTGAGCTGATAGTGACCACAGTGGATAGTGACCTGGGTAGTGACCTGGCTACGTCTATATTACTCATTGGGTAGTGAGCTGGGTAGTGAGCTGGGTAGTGAGTTGGGAGTGACCACATTGGGTAGTGAGCTGGGTAGTGAGCTGGGTAGTGAGTTGGTAATGACCACATTAGGTAGTGAGCTGGGTAGTGGCCTGGCTACGTCTATATTACTCGTTGGGTAGTGAGCTGGGTAGTGGCCTGGCTACGTCTATATTACTCGTTGGGTAGTGAGCTGGGTAGTGGCCTGGCTACGTCTATATTACTCGTTGGGTAGTGAGCTGCTACCCAGCCCCCCCCCCCCCACCCCACCACCACACCCCACCCCTCACTACCCAGCTCACTACCCAATGAGTAATATAGACTAGCCAGCCACTACTCCTCACAACCCACTTAAAATAAACACAGCCAGGCCACTACCCATTCTACCCAACGAGAATATACATAGCCAGGCCACTACCCAGCTCACTACCAGACGTAGCAGCCCTACCGGCTCCTACCAATGTGGTCTCCACTCACACCCACTCACTACCCAGCTCACTACCCACTGTGGTCACTCCCAACTCACTACCCAGCTCACTACCCAGCTCACTACCCAATGAGTAATATAGACGTAGCCAGGCCACTACCCAGCTCACAACCCACTGTGGTCACTCTCACTACCCAGCTCACTCACCCAAAAAAAGTAGCCAGCCACTATGAGTAATATAGACGTAGCCAGGCCACTACTCAGCTCACAACCCACTGCGTAAAATAGACGCAGCCAGGCCACTACCCAGCTTGGCATAGCTTCGTTATAGCCGAAAATCCACTACCCAACCTCACTACCCACTACCCAATCTCACTACCCAGCTCACTACCCACTACCCAATCTCACTACCCACTACCCACTACCCACTACCCAGAGACATCAGGAACGTCAGGAACGTTTGGCTTCGTTTCGTTGTTCTGCTCGGCAATGACGAAAACACGCAGGCGCAGGCGCAGGACGCAGCTTTTGGAAAAGGCGCAGGCGACGAAATGGCGCAGGATTTTTCGAACTACAAAACCCATGTACTCAGAACGTTAGACCCATCAGCAAAAAAAACGGAATTGCATTTTGCTGCAAGAATTGGACATGAAACAATATATATGGCATTGGTAGAGCTTGATTTTCATTTCTCGCAGGAGAGTTCAGCTGCAACTACACATTTTCGTATAGCACCTGTATCGGGAAGAATGGTGTGGTGAGGGTGTCTAGAACCTAGCAGGTGACGGATGGCAAGTGGCGCTGCGTATGCGGGTACATATAGCAGGCACTTGCGATGGAACTCTTGTCCGACGGCATAGCTCAATCGCTAGAGCATTGGCACGGCAAGCAGAAGGTTGCGGGTTCGAGCCCAGCTGCCCCGGAGAGTTTCTTTTCCTTAGGAATTGGGACTTCCATTCACCTCGCGACAAATGGGCTATGTAGTGAACAGAAACGTGGAGACATTGTCCCCTTTTTTGCCCCTTTATAATGGGGCCCTTTTTACCCCTCCTTTAGGTTTCATAAAACCCTTTATAAAGGTTTCATAAAACCCAATAAATAGGGGAAAATAAAAATCGGGGATTGAAAAACCCGCATTATAAAGGGGCGAAAAAGGGGACAATGTCTCCACGTTTCTGTTCACTACATAGCCCATTCTTCCCAATACAGGTGTTATATATTTTTGGTATTGACAAAGCCATTCTATTGGTTTTTATAAAACCATTGCATTTACAAAAAACCAATGGTTTACTCAGCAATGGTTTCCCCCCCCCCCCCCCCAATTGCCCCAAACCAATGGTTTGCCCCAATATAATGACAACTTCCACTTGCATGGATAATTTGTCCGCTGTGGTACTGCGACGAAACAATCGGGTGCCATCTCTACCAAATGAAGTAGATGTGACCCACGACGAAAATGTGTAGTTTCACCTGAACTCTCCTGTGAGAAATGAAAAACAAGCGAGACGTGGAATTGGCCTTTGCCATCGACATCTGCCAACAGCATATCTATTGTTTCTTGTCCAACTCTTGCAGCGAAATGTTATTCTAACTGATCTTCTAGCTGATGGGTCGAACGTTATGAGTACTACGATTTTGTAGTTCAAAAAATCCTGCGCCGTTTCGTCGCCTGCGCCTTTTCCAAAAGCTGCGTCCTGCGCCTGCGCCTGCGTGTTTTCGTCGTTGCCTTCTGCTCTCGCCAGCTCATGTACGCCTAGAGAACGTGCTCCGCTTCGGTGCGCGCGCCCGTTGGGGTCATACTAAAAGGCGGACGCGGACACGGACGCGGACGCGGACGCTGTACTAAAAGGCGGACGCGGACGCGGACGCCGTACTAAAAGGCGGACGCATAAAAGGCGGACGCCAATTTCAAAAGGTGTGCTCACGTCTGCCCTATGGACGTTGTACTAAAAGGCGGACGAACAAAAGGCGGACGCCATACTAAAAGGCGGACGCGGACGCGAACGCTGTGCTAAAAGGCGGACGCATAAAAGGCGGACGCCTGTTACAAAAATGCGTCCGCGTCCGCTGTTAGTAAAGAAGCATACATAAAGGCATGCCATAAAAGTGTTTCCAGATGCATGAAAATGCTGTGCAAGTATTGCCAGCTCTTATTGACAGAAGGTTGAAAGATGTTTTTGTTATAGGCGTCCGCCTTTTGTGCATCCGCCTTTTAGTACGACGTCCGCCTTTTATGTGTCCGCCTTTTAGTACAGCGTCCGCCTTTTGTTCATCCGCCTTTTAGTACAACATCCATAGGGCAGACGTGAGCACACCTTTTGAAATTGGCGTCCGCCTTTTATGCGTCCGCCTTTTAGTACGGCGTCCGCCTTTTATGCGTCCGCCTTTTAGTACAGCGTCCGCGTCCGCGTCCGCCTTTTAGTACAGCGTCCGCGTCCGTGTCCGCGTCCGCCTTTTAGTATCCACCTTGGACCCAACCAAATGATCTGCAGTAACTTGTGTTCCATTAAGCCTGGTCCCGAAGCGAACGAGCAATACGTAACTGAACGAGCAA
>JASAMW010005046.1:0-31953 GCA_030247985.1 Epsilonema sp. ZAB3_2
TGCGCTAGAATGGGCGTACAAGCACAGTTCATGTTTTTGCGAGCTTTTGAATACTTATTTCTGAAAAATTGTCCATGACTGTCTCTTACGTCGACGACGTCATCGAAGGCGAAGCAAGGATCGGAAGATCGAACAAAGAAGCATGACTATGAAAGAAGTTGTGGTCGTGAAAATTGAAAATGGTGGTTACTGATGCCACTACCCAAAGGAGTTCTATTTTAGTCGTTCGTTTCAGGTTTCAGCAACGGAATCGTATTCTCTTTGATTTTCATTTCTTCTTTTGTTTCTTTTCTTTGTCACAAGAAAGTTGTGTATGTACATACATACCTGTCGGTGTTATGTCGCGTTGAGGTTTTATGGACGTACGTTCAACGTACGTTCGACGAAAGCCCGAAAAGATATAGTAGATAAGCTTGCAAATAACTTTCACGCACAGGTAGTAGCGCTTTTCTTTCCAAGTTTGCTTATTTTTAGGCAAATTTTCTGAAAAAAACTTTTGCCACATTGAAGGAATAGCTGAAAAGTTAAATCGTAGCTAAATATTTGCCCAGAAAACAAAATTTTCACAGAAAAAAGCGTTATTACGTTTGCGCAGCGCCATTTGCGACCTTATCCATTCGCGGGGCTGTCCGTACTTTTTCGGACATACGTCGAACGTTTGTGTACGTTCGCTAATCTGTGTGCTTGCTTCGTTGTTGCAGACATTGTTCAGATCTTGAAGCAGCAGCAAAAAACGCACTGTCGCCATGTCCAATCAGTATGAACAGCAGCAGCAACAGCAACAGAGCTACTACAGCGGCGGCGGACATCACTACGGCGGGTTGGACCCGAACGGCACCTGGGGCGGTTTCAGCCCCTATCATCACCAACCGCCCCAACCGCAGGGAACGCAACCACCGGCCGTTAACAACCCCTACGGCATGCAGCTGTTCAATTCGGACCCGCACGCCGCCGCCGCTTTGCCGTACGGTCAGCTGCAAACGTACAGCGTGTTCGCAGACTACGGCGGACATTGGACACCCAGCACGCTATTGGCCACACCCGCTCAGCAACAACAACAACAGCAACCTGCCACCGTGGATCAGCAGAGAGGGACGGGACTGTTAGGCGGAGCCAGTGGAAAGGAGCCTGCAGCCGGCGGCGGTTAAAATTCCACGCTATCCGGCGCGGGGCGCGACGGTGTGCCGACCAGCGTCACTAGCGGAGGTGGCGCCAGCTATCTGACAGCTACCGGGGTGGGTCAATATTCGCGGGACCTGCTGCTGGATCAACGCATGGCCAACATGAGTCTGAACCAGGCGCAACAGCCGGCCGCGGCGCCGCAACAACAGCATCCGCACGCTGCGGCAGCCTACGGACAGATGGGCGGAGCCAGCAATCTGCAGCAACAGCAGCTGGCGCAGTCGGATCTGCAGGCTGCAGCGCATTTGGGGGGAGCTGGAGGGGGGTACCACCTGCAGCAACACCACTATCCCCCGCTGCAGTCTGCAGCGGCGGCGGCGTCCAACAAGCCGCTCACGTGGGCGGACAAGGTTAAGATGGCGCCGAAGGAGACTGCGCCCGTACTGAAACGCGACCGACCCCGCATCGGTGCCGTGGCTGGAGTGGGAGGGGCAGGGGGACAACGGAGCGCCAGCGGTGCAGCGGCAGCTGGTGCAGGGTCGCTCTGGAGCGGAGGAGGGGGCCCGACGGGACCGGGGACGGTGGCCAAGAGCTCGTCGCCTTCTGCTACCGCAGGAGGGGGGTGGGGAGGGGGAACAGGGGTTCAGCAACGGAGCAAAGGCGGGCCGAGTCCGCAACCGCAATCGGTGGCAGCGATCCTGGGACCGGATTCGACGATGGTGGCGGCATCTGGCGCCCCGAATCTGCAGCAGATGAGCGGCGGGGATTCGGCGCAGGTGAACGGAACGCCGTCTATGGGAGGTGGTGGCCTGAAGTCGACCTCGGAGCCGGAATTAAGGAATCCGGTGCTGCGCAAGCTTAAGACGGAAACCAATCCGGCCGTGTTCGGTCTGCCGCTCGCCGGCGCTCGCTTCTTCGTGATCAAGAGCTACTCGGAAGATGACGTGCATCGGAGCATCAAGTACGGGATCTGGTGCAGCACGGAGCACGGGAACAAGCGTCTGGACACGGCCTTTAAGGAGCGCGAGGGCAAGGGCCCCATCTACCTGTTCTACTCCGTCAACGCCAGCGGTCACTTTTGCGGCGTCGCGCAGATGGTGTCTTCTGTGGACTACGCCCGTTCGTCGGAGGTGTGGGCGCAGGACAAGTGGAAGGGGCTGTTCAAGGTGAAGTGGCTCTACGTGAAGGACGTGCCGAACCAGCAGCTGCGCGCCATCCGTCTGGAGAACAACGAGAACAAGCCGGTCACCAACAGTCGCGACACGCAGGAAGTCCCCTGGGAGAAGGGCCGCAGCGTGCTCAAAGTCGTGCACAACTTCCGACACACCACCAGTCTCTTCGACGACTTTGCGCACTACGAAAAGAGACAGGCGGAAGAGGATAAGGGAAAGGTATGTACGTACTATCAAAAATATATAATTGGGCTTAGGGGAAGAATGGAGGACGTGTATGACCCGTATTCGCCCCTTTCTAGAGGGTTTTTCAAATCCCCTATTTTATTGGGTACCCCTTTTTATTGCTCACTACGAAATGCGATAGGCGGAGGAGGATAAGGGAAAGGTACGCATGCGTATGTACACATACTATGGACCAGTTGCGTTGTCGCGATTGGGATGGTCGATATAACGACCCCGCGGTCTATGCCACGCGTATGTAGGGTACCATGGGGTCAACCTGGCCATGGGAAAATCCGGCCACCTAAAGACTCAGGGCTGCATGAGACAAATAGGATACCTTCTACCAATCGATTCCTTGCACTCTCCTCTTTCAAATGAGCTATGTGGTTCGTTATTTGCTAAAACAAAAGAGCTTAGGTGGTCGAGTTTACCCCACGGTACCCACGATTTTGTTACTTTTTTCAGAAGCCGGGTGCCGGCGATTCCGATTGACGTCATCGCGAGAGGTTCTTCTTCATTTATTCATCATTATTCATCTTCTTCATTTATTCATCATTATCATCACCCACAGCCTACCTTTTGCTATCATCTTCAACGTCAAGAACTCTCTCTCTCTCGTGCTCTAATTTTGGGGAAATTACACGTACGTACTACGCTTCAACTCACTCAACATCACACACCCTCCGCTAAATCGTAAAGAAAGGAAGAGAAAAACGTCAGCGATTGCTGTTTCTGTCTGCCTGCCGAAGCATCATTTATCCAAGTTTACCCGATCTTGCTTCAACTACTGCAGTGTAGTGTCCATCCGGCGTTAATTCTTTCGTCATCTCCTGGCATTCATTCGTCCTTCCTGACTCTTAATTTATAACTGAAAACTGTGCAACAGTAATAGTAGTTTAATTTATGTGGAACTGAGGATTCTCCGTTGTGCGAAGACTTAATGGTGGATGTTCTTTCCATGGATCTTCCTGCTGTTATGGTACAGTTAACGGACAATCGCGCTGATGTACTACGTGGCTGATGGACATGGATGAAAGGACATCAAAATCACGCCTCCTCATCAACAGTTTAAAGAATTATTACTCTTCGCTGTGTAAATGTGCAGCAGTCAACTTCATATTATTGTTAAAACGGTCTGGACGGACGAAACTGTAGCGCCGAAGAGAATGTTTGCTCCAAAACTTCTATGAAATCTTTTCTTCTTCTTCTACCTGTGGTTTGCTTGCATTGACAGACGACAGTCACTGCGTTTTGGACTGGATGAAGGATGAGGATTACAGTTTGTTTCTTGTGGATTTACTGACGAAGCGGTGAATTATTAGGAGGGGTTACGTTACGTCAGTATAGTTATGTACATAGAGCATATTTTCTGCTTTTCATGCGTTGGTTCTGTGTGGCAGGCAGTATTTCCATAGTACGTATGCTTGCTGGCTACTTTTGGTCGGTCAATGCGGAGATTTCCGAAGTCGCACAAGGTTTTTTTGCGCAAAATTGCACGGAGATGTCCGTGCGTTTCACGCAATAACTTCCGCGACTTCAGAAATTTCTGCGTTCCTTTTCGGTGGACCGACCATACAGTGCGTACTGATGATGTACCTACAGTACAGTACACCGTTCGTTACATACGTGCATGCTTGTGCTGTCCTCGTCATTTTCTTTGTTCGTTGCTTGCTATTTTCTCCCTTTTGTGAGCCTATAGGCTATACTCTTGGTTATACAGTAAGTATTTTGGTTTCTTTAGTTTAGGTTTACTACGCCCCTTCACGATATATGACATACGCTGAAGCAATGTTATCGTTATTCTCTGTCATCCCACTTTATCGAAGTTCGCTGATTTGTATTTGTATTGGTTAGTGCGTACACACACATACATACACCGTAATTTATTCTCCCGCTACGATAATGTACATGTACTATTCAAAGATGGTTGTCGTTGTTCGCTTGTAATGGCTCAATCACATTGGGGGAAAATGGGCCGTTGACCATGGCTCTCCATGCCTTTAGCGTATGTCAAGCCGTGGACGCGCCGAGCGTACGCCCAGCGCACGTCTCCAATGTGAATGGGCCGTAACTCCTGAAAATAGCGTATCATTGCATGCTTGCTTGCTTTTTATGTAGACGGTCTTCTGTTGTGGTGGTTACGAGCAGGAATATATAACATTAAAGAGGGAGAGGAATATGCAAACAAAATTTGTCCTTCCGTATATACGACCAGTTGTTTCCGTATTTGCGACCATTAAAGGTCATGGTCGTATATACGGAAACGCACTGGTCGTATATACGGAAGGATAAATTTGACAAAGTCGTTCACGGAACTACTTGGTCGCTAGTCTTGCTTCTGCCTCCCTGCACTGTTTGCATATTCCTCCCCATTATTATGTTATATATTCCTGGTACGAGTGTCAATTCATGCTTATTTGCGACTGCATGCCAGCAGCTGTCGATTTAGCTTGTATTTGGGATTCAATGAAGTCTTTTGGTGGATATTCCTCTGTGTGGTTTTTCCGTTTGTTGGATAACAGGAGAGTAAAATCTTTCGACATGATGTGTTATGAATTTTCCTTTGTGAATGGCGCTTTTTGCCATGAAATATGGATGTCAACAGTTCCTGGCTGTATGCTCTTCTTTGATTGATTTGCTTTTTGCTCGTTGAGTCGTTTTGTATGCCACATTGGCCTGTTTTCAAAAGGTGACATGTCCAAGGCTGATTAGCATGGACGCCCATGATTTTGAGTTGTTGGGCGTTCGTCGAGCGCATTTCCCTTCAGTGTGAATTCATTTTTTTTTGAAAAGGAATGTTTGTTGCGAACGTACATATTACGTCATGTCTGAGAAACCTGCCATATTTCTGACTGGTGAGCTGGCTACTTCCACTGCTGATGCACAGATGATGGATTCTCTGGCAACAGAGATGGTGACCCCTGGAGAGCTTGTTACAGAGGATGTCGGCTTCATGCGGTATAGACCTGTTACCCCGCGATACCCTACTGTGCATTACTGACTATAGTCATTATAATGTAATTTGTGACGTGCCGCGCTCCGTATGGCGATAACCGGACCCCGAAAAGGGGGTGGAGAGAAATAGGACCAAACGGGAATCGAACCCGCTACCCTCGGTCACAGCTGTGGACTTAGGCACACCACCAGGTACCGGTCCGGAGACAGATTGGCTGAACTCGCCTTACCTTAGTAGAACTAGTTTACGTACACTACTGGCCTCGGACGCTATTGCCATACGTATGTACGGAGTACGTGACAAATTGTAGAGGCCACGGTACATACCAAGAAGACGAGAAGCTTTACGCGTCCGTGGCTGGCATGAAAGAGCGTGTGAACAAGCTTATCTGTGTGAAGCCGGTGAAACAACGCTACAGCGGCGAAGTTGGCGACGTGGTGGTGGGTCGGATCAGCGACGTGGGACAGAAGCGCTGGAAAGTGGAGACCAACTCCCGCCTCCACTCCGTCCTACACCTGTCCGGCGTCAATCTGCCGGGCGGTGAACTGGTGAGCTTGATGTTTCAGGGCTTTTGTATTTATCCCACGTCGATTCCGAACACTTCCTTGTGGCCGTAATCGATGCACTTTTATGATTGATTGTTGTAGCGTCGAAAAACTCAGGACGATGAGCTGATGATGCGTGAATATCTGCAGGAAGGAGATCTGATCAGTGTGAGACATCATTTTGTTCAGTTGATGTACTTAGGTAGGGTACTGTGGGGTAAACCCAGCCACCTATGCTCCTGTGAAATTGCTGTTTCAGCAAATGATGAACCAAGTAGCTCATTTGAAATAGGAGATTTCAAGGCATCGATTGATATCATATTTGTCTCAATCGGTCCATTTCGTTGCTGAGATATGCAGCACTGGAGCTATTGGTGGCCTGATTTTCCCATGGCTGAGTTTACCGCATAGTACCCTATTATGTATTATTATGTCTTGTCCACGAAAATACTGTATTTTACACTCAGCCGACTCTTTGCAGGCTGAGGTACAGAATGTCTACAAAAACGGGTCTATGGCTCTTCACACGAGAAGCTTGAAATATGGAAAGGTGCGCGTCACGTGCGAGATTTTCGCGCATTTTCTTCTGGCAGGGTATCATGGGGTAATCTGGCCCATGTTATTGTGACGTGCCGCGTTTTGTATGGCGATAGCCGAGCCCCGAAAAGAGGATGGAGGGGAGAGAAATAGACCGAACGAAAATCGAACCCGCTACCCTCGGTCACAGCTGTGGACTTAGTAACACCACTAGGTGCGGTCCAAGAACAGATGGCTAAACTCGCCTTACATTCGATACCTAGAACTACAGTACGATTCTGCACTAACTATCACACACAAAAAATAACTCGCCAACGAAGACATCCCGAAAGAATCTGTCAAAACCTCCACGCTAATTTTCAGCGGGATTTCCAAATCAAAAAGCCGTTTGCTTCTATCTGCTCTCAGTGTCGAGATATCGCCGATTTCCTTATGTACTGAAATCGCCAAAATGGGCGTCGACCATTGGGCAATTCTAAACCTCGCAAACGCCCGAAAAATCAAAAGTGGTAGAAATATGCATCGTGATGAAAACAATAAAAATGGGCATCGGGCACGTACAGGGGCGTGGTTTAGCGTCTGCCAAATGTCGACGCGATTTCAGTACATAAGGAAATCGGCGAGATCTCGACACTGAGAGCAGATAGAAACAAACGGCTTTCGATTTGGAAATCCCGCTGAAAATTAGCCGTGGAGGTTTTGACAGATTCTTTCAGGATGTCTTCGTTGGCGAGTTATTTTGTGTGTGTGATAGTTAATGCAGAATCGTACTGTAGTTTACGTACACTGCTGGCCTCGGACGCTTTTGCCATACGTACACAGACTGGGATGAACCCGGCCATCCACGTGGAAAACAAAACACGCCTTTCAAAACAGGTGGCGGATTAAAACGCCTTGACCGACCCCACAGTACCCCTACACCACCGTTTATTCACAAATACGTATATATAATTGGGCTTAGGGAAAGAATGTAGCACACAGTGTAAATGACGGAGGCAATCCCTGACTCATATTCGACCCATTATAATGCGGAATCTAAACCACGCCATCCCATCCACTCACACAAACAATCTCGTAGCGCGTAAACTAAACGGTCTTCTGTTGCTTATCGGCGTGATTGCCTCGAATATGAGTCAGGAGTTGCCTCCTTCGTTTACACACTACTGTGTGCTCCATTCTTCCCCGAAGCCCAATTATATAATTTTGGTGTATTTTTTCTTTCTTCAGCTGGGTCAGGGTGTTTTGGTTCGCGTGAGTCCGTCCCTGGTGCAACGGCGCAAGAGTCATTTTCACAATTTGCCCTGCGGCGCCAGTGTCATCATGGGCAACAACGGCTACATTTGGCTGTCGCCCACTATCAAAGAAGACGAGCAAAATACCGGTGGATTTGTGCAAAATCTTGACGTAAGGATGCGCAAAACGTTTACGTAGATTTATGTACCGTAGTATTGGGTACTGTAGGGTAAACTCGGCCGTGGGGTAAACCCGGCCACCTAAGCTCCTTGAACTTGCTGTTGCAGCAAATCATGAACCAAGCAACGCATTTGAAAGAGGCGAGTTCAAGGAATCGATTGATATCATACGTGTCTCAATCGGTCCATTCGTTGCTGAGATATGCAGCCGTGAAACTTAGGTGGCCGGAATTACCCCATATTACCCTACACATTGCGTTCACGCATTGTGCACTGTTCATGCATTATGAGCGTACAGTGTGCAGTTATGCAGTGGATAGTCTGACGGTCTGTAAGTGTGTTGAGCGTAAGTTGTTGTTTTTATTGATGTGCAGCCGGTAAGCGTGGAGGAGAGACAGGTGATGAGTCGCCTGCGAAACTGCGTCGTCCTCATGAGTCGACATCGCATCATGCTGCACGATACCAGCCTTCTGACTGCGTACGATTGCTCCTTGCAATACGAGGAGGTAGGTATAGGGTACTGTGGGGTAAACACGGACAGGGCACCTAAGCTTTTCTGAACTTTCCGCTTCAGCAAATGATGAACACGGCAGCTCATTTGAAAGAGGAGAGTTCAGGGAATCGAATGGTAGAATACTTGTCTCAATCGGTGGCATGGTTGCTGAGATATACCAGGGAACCAGGTGTCCGGGTTTACCCCACAGTACCCTACCTGTGCATATTGCAATTCACATCAGTTTGTCAATATACGTTCTCTGTGTGCTGCAAGTGTATGCGTCTATTGTAATATGAGATGTAATGGGTGGTTTATAGGTGAAAAGCTTGAACAGACCGGACGTATGCGCTGATTTGGCTAAGCAAATTCGCGAAAAACTTATACAGGAGGAAGCGTGAGATGAAATATAGTTATATGTACGTAACTGGTGTGTACTGTACATTGTTTGGATGCTCCACATTGTTGGCTGTTTGATATCACTTTGTTACAAAAGAAAGTAAAAACTTTATCCATCTTTTCGTGTCTAGATTGAACGTTGTTTCATGCATTGGAATAATGCAGCTCAACAAATGAGCTTATTATCCAGCAGATGGCAAACTGTTCGCTATACTACAGTACGTACAGTATTTGCGTGTGAAATTGTGTACTGTACCCTTGTGTTTATAGATAAATTAACACCATGTCAGTGGTAGTAGTTTCCTCGGAACCAGAGTTGATTGACCGACTGACTGCCATTTTACAGCGCATCATCTTAGAAGCTGTGATGCGCAAGGGAAACCCAGTAGTGATCGCTTTGTCAGGTATGATTACTAAATTAAGTTATGTATGCACACTTACTAGTCTGGCAATGTGAGTAAATACTAAATAGGGTACTGTGGCGTGGGTAAACCCGGACACCGAAGCTTTTCTGAACTTTCCGCTTCAGCAAATGATGAAATGGTAGCTCATTTGAAAGAGGAGAGTTCGCGGAATCGATCGGTAGAATAACTTGTCTCAATCGGTCGTTTTGGCTGCTGAGATGTACTATGTGTCCGGGCTTACCTCCGTGTCCTGGTTTACCCCACAGTACCCTGCCTAGTCGATACGAAGGGGTTTGCAGGTGGAAGCATGGTCACTCTCCTGAGTAAGGTGTTTCCACGCATGAGTAACATCAAGTGGTCGGGGATCAAGTTTGTGTTCGCTGATGAGCGACTGGTAGCGTTCGATCATGAAGATTCGACCTTCGGCGCTTATTGTCGCCTGTTGCTGCCAAAAATGAATGGTCAGCTAACGGAAGAGCAGTTTGTCAAAATCGACCCCAGTCTGGAAGGTGAGTTAAAATGCGATGTCAGGTAGTATTTAATTGTTACGTACTGCGTACGTATGGCAATAGCGTCCGAGGCCAGTAGTAGTGTACGTATACTATGTAGTGTTCGGTATGCAAGCCGAGTTTAGCCATCTGTCCTTGGACCGGTACCTGGTGGTGTGCCTCTAAATCCACGGCTGTGACCGAGGGTAGCGGGTTCGATTCCCGTTCGGTCCTATTTCTCTCCCCACTTTTCGGGGCTCGGCTATCGCCATACGGAACGCGGCACGTCAATTGAGAATTGCGATGACAGGGGGGTAATTTTCAGTTTTGTGTTGATCGTGAGTTGATAGTTCACAGCTGTGACCGAGGTCACAAGTTTTAAGATACATGAAATGTGGAGCCATTTTAGCGGAAGCGTGTGCTGTGGACTACGAGCGAAAGTTGGCTGCCGTGTCTGACTATTCGACGAAATTGGACCTGGTACTGTTGGGCTTGGGGCCAGACGGTCATACCTGCTCTCTGTTTCCCGGCCACTCACTACTCAAGGTCAGATATGTGATCTGCTGATTCAGCAGTTGATTGCACGCGACGCGATTGAAGGCACGTTCACACCTCGCAGACGTGCGCTGGGCGTACACTCGGTCGCTCGGTAGTATGCAAGAGCCATGGCTACACTGGGCTTACGCCATGCGCAGTTTCCACCTTATGTGGCTCTCTTTCTCTGCATTCTTGTTGCTGAAAAATATGCAGAAGTTGTTTCTTATAGGAAACAGAGCGATTGGTAGCTGCGATTACTGATTCTCCTAAGCCACCCTCCAACAGAATCACTCTAACCCTGCCAGCTCTTGCCTCAGCTCATAAAGTCCTCTTCGTTGTGACAGGGAAGAACAAAAGCGAAGCGATCAAGGTACAGACAGTAACAAGTTTGTAGGGTACTGTGGGGTAAACCCGGGCATGGGATATTCCGGCTACCTAGTTGTTAGAGCTGTATATCTCAGCAACCAATGGGCCGATTGAAACAAATATTATATCAATCGATTCCTTCAACTGCTCTTTCTAATGAGCTACTTGGTTGATCATTTGCTGAAACAGCAAGTTCACAGGAGCCGAGCTTTTGTGGCCGGGTATATCCCATAGCCGGGTTTTCCCCACGGTACCCTATCTACTGTACAGATGAATGTTCTTTTTGCAGATTTGATTTCTACTGACGAATGTACCTACTGTGTTTTTCCTTGATTAGGCTATTTTTGATGGCACTTCCAGTGGATCTCAGCTACCTGCTGCAATGGTCACATCGAAAACTGGTAGCCCCGTTTGGCTAATTGATGAGGATGCATTGGGCCAAGTACAAAATCGAAATAAATTGCAGCATTTCGAACTGTGATAGCGGATGGTACATTATTGGTCTATGTAGTTTGATAAGTTGGATTACTTCATGTGCATATTGTGAGAAAAGAGAACTTTGATTTTATGAGTTCAAGCCTGTGCGAGTAAAGTTTTGCTGAGGCCTTGCGCTGCTTTGTTGATCACTGGATAGTTGGACGCATAAATCCAACGGTATGCATACTTTGTTTGTATGTTCATATTTGAAGAAGGTCTCGTCATAAATGGAAGCTGCATGTTGCTAGTTGGATTGCTCTGTGTGTACGTACAGGTACTACATGCTACATGCGCACTTACTGTACTGTACGTATGTGTACGCAAACGGTATTTATTTGCGTTTGGCATTTGGTCACATCACATACTCGTTGTTTGTGTAGTGGTGAGCGTCTGTGTTGTATGTTGTAGAGTTGCAAAGGAAGGGACAACCGTCGAGATATGAAGCAGCGTATCAGTTCGGCTTTGTTCTCCGCTAGGACTGTTTTACCGTGGAACAAGGTTAGCCTTGCAGTCAAGGTTTGCAGTCTTTATGTTTCATTTCATAGCAATTGACTCGAAACAGTATGATTTGACTCAGTTGGTCTATATTCTATAATGTTCCAAGACCCGATAGTAGGTAGGCAAATGATGGACAAGTAATATTATGAATGCTGCCGCATCTTGATTGGTGACGTATGCACGTCACGTCCAACCTTCGGCTGGAAAGTCCGTGGCTGTCCATGCTTTTTCGGACGTTACGTCGCTGATCTGAACGCGGCATATTTTGAGTGACATGGCAATGCAATATGATATCGTATCCATGCAGTATTTCGCTTTTGTTTCAGCAAGCAGTGACCAATGAGTACTATTCGATTGTGAAGCGACACCTGGTGAGCGGTGGTGTTAGCGGCAGTAGTATGGAGCTTTTACAACGCGCTCCTTCGATCCGTGCAAATCGCAAGCAGTGGAGTAAGAATTTCTCCTCCTTGCCCGCCCTGCCCGTACCCCCGTTGAAGCAAACGGCGCAACATCTGCTCAACTTCGCTCGACCTCTACTGAACGCAGAGGAGATGGCGGAAACCGAACAGGTCCCCTGGGAAAGGTGTTTGAAGTTTACTGGGCGCTGGGCGGTAATATCTATTTTGCGCAGATTAAAGCGACTGGCAATCCCAGCGGCAGTATGGTGCGCCCGCTCGCTGGTTTCTATAGCACCAGTGCTTTCCTTCGGGTCAGCACAGCACACCCCGGCCAGTGGTCGCTGCAGTGATGGCTGTTCGGCTTCGTGCCAGGCCCTTCCCTGGTTCGGGCCATTGTTGGTCGTGCCTTGCGGCACTGGACTGGCCCACCATAATGGGTGTTGATAAAGGTGGAGCGTGTGTGGTTCATCTACAGCCGACCCTGTGGGGTGCGGCTTTGAAAAAAAGAAATTTTGCGCGGGCGCATGGGCGAGCTTAGGCTAATAGGTTTTGGATAGAAAGGCGCTCCTGATTCCTGATTGATGGAGATACCATCCATATGAGGACGGAGCAGCTTCAGTCTTCTCCATTGGAACCATAGCTGACATGCAGAGGGCTACTCCTAAAGTAAGGCCAAAGTCCGTCCATGTGCCTGCGCAAAATAGATGTTACCGTTCACCGCCCAGCGCCCAGTAATTTCAAACACCTCTCCAGAAGCATAATAGGTGTGGTTGAGGAACGACGGGAATTCATAGGCAGTTGATGATTTAGCTGCTGCAGAAATTGGAATGCAAGGAATAATAAGTATGATGCATTATTTTGTTTACCGTTTGTAGCTCGTGACGAGTTTTTGTTCACCTGGCGGCGAAGGAGATAAACTGCAGAGTATACTGGAGCGTCGAGCCAAGAAAACTGATAATTGGGTAAGAACTGTTTTGTCGCCCGTCTTTCTCTTTCACGTGTGTACTCCACGTGGCCAGAGAGAGTGGAGCTGATACTACGTACGCGGTATGAAGGGTAGTGTGGGGTAAACTCGGCCACAGCTCCTTTTAGCTTGCTGTTTTAGCAAATGATGAACCAAATGGCTCATTTGAAAGAGGAGAGTCAAGGACTCGATTGATCTAAACATTATCTCAAATCACTTCATAGGTTGTTGAGATATGCAGCTCTGAAACTTAGATGGTCGGGTATTTTCATGACCTGGTTTACCCCACAGTACCATATACATCACACATTGCGTACGTTTATTGATGACGTGATCATATGGAAATCGGGGCTGGCTATCTACTATACCGGTAAATACGGTATGTCATGTGGTCCATACACTGTGACCTGACCTGGCCATTGATGTTGCAGTTATCTGACTGGTGGTTAGATCAAGCGTATTTGACGGTGCGCGATCCCTTGCCTGTGAACGTGTCTCCCGGCTTGTCCTTCCCTCCGCAGTCTTGGAGCGGCGCAGAGGCACAGCTGAACTACGCAGCCAGATTGATTGAAGCAGTGCTGCAGTTTCGCGACGCCATTGCAAAGTACGCACGTATGTACGAAGGAGGAGGAACTGGTGTAAAGTTTGGCGTATAACCCGCTTTGAGCAAATTGGTCGACTTTGAATTTTAGTATTTTGTATCATCGCGCCAATGCTTCAACAAGCTGTTATACGCTGAAATACCACGTATGGTATGTTCCTATAACTCGCGAATATAACCACACGAGCAAATTCGTTCGAGTACTAAACTAAGTGCGTTGAGTAGGGTAAAGTGGGTGTGTGGGGTAAACCCGGCCACCAAGTACTGAGGGCCGTATGGGTGGAGGGGGTATCCCACAAGCAATAAAACCGGCCGGATTTACCCCATGATACTCAAGAAGTGTGCATTCGGTTTTGTTCAGCAAGAGATTGACGCCGGAGAAACAAGGCGGGATGCCGTTGGACATGAGCCAGTACGATTTGATATTCGGCACTACGCGACTGCCCGGCGTGAAGCACGACAGTCTGCTGTACGCCCACCAACATTCGCGTCCCCTGCGCACCATAATCGTCGCACGCAATGGACACGTAAAAAAGCTGCTATTGACTACCTATGTATGTACCTGTTTTACACAACTGCCCTGGACGCTATTGCCACACGTACGCAGTAATATGATATTTCCAGGTCGCTGTTGCGATTCACGTGCAGTATACTATATGTAATTTGATTTGCAGCTGTTTTCTGTGCCTGTTTTTGACGACCAAATGCGACCGCTGTCCATGGCTCAACTGAGGCGACAGCTGACCAGTGTAGTAGAAGCATCGAAAGACCAGTGTGCGCTTCCCCTTGGCTTACTCACCTCTGAAAATCGCTCTGTGTGGGGACGTATCTACCAGCGCCTCAAAAGTACAACAGACTGTGCATACGTTACGGTACTATGGGGTAAGCCCGGCCATGGGAAAATGCGGCCACCTAAGTTTCAGGACTGCAACCAATGGACCGATTGAGTCAAATATTATGTCAATCGATTCCTTGAACTCGCCTCTTCTTTCAATTAAGACTATTTGGTTCATTATTTGCTAAAACAGCAAGTTCAAGGGAGCATGGGTGACCGGGTTTACCCCACAGTTCCCTACATATACATTATGTTACGTATGCTATTAGACGCACCACCTAATGTAGCATGACACTTCGAAGCAGGTGGTGACAAGAAGTTCCCTCGTTTCGAAATTACCCCACACCCCCTTGTGCATATCATTGTTGACTTGGTACGTACGTTCGTAGGCGATAAAGTTCAGAAGCGTCGTCTGGAAGCAGTAGAGCGCTCGCTGTTCGTGCTGTGTCTGGACAAGCCGTGCACTTCTGGACGAGCGGAGACGCGGCTGCACGAGATGGGTCATCAGCTGTTGCATGGCGCGGGCACCACTGGCAACGCCGCCAATCGATGGTACGACAAGACGCTGCAGGTAGGAAGAAGGAGGCTTAAAATGTAACTTTTTGGGGCGGGATGTCCACATTCAGACGTAGAAAATCGAGGCGAAAAGTTGTTTGCCAGATGTGCGAGCAGGGAATCGAACCCTGGACCTCTCGCGTTCCAGGCGAGCGCCCTAACGATTGAACTACACACCTGGATGACCTCAGTCCAGAGGTGACATACAGTACATACATACATACCGCAGTATGTACGTGAAACGGAGTAAGAGTGTGTTTCAGTTTATTGTGAGCGAGGACGGTGTGTGCGGTTTGGTGTACGAGCACAGTCCAGCTGAAGGGCCTCCAGTCGCCGCCTTAATGGACGCTGCCATCGAATACGGGTAATTTTCAGCTGTTGCGACTGTGATTTGACATGTTCTGACGTTATGTAAATATTTGCCTGATCTCGGGATCAACATAGAAAGAAAATTTGCTAGACGTACCAGCAGAGAATCGAACCCTGGACCTCTCGCGTTCCAGACGAGCGCCCTAACCATTGAAGATTGAACTACACACCTGGATGACCTCAGTCACACAATTTTTCCTTTTTGTAGCAACAGTTCGAAAGAAGTGCCGGATTGCAGCGGTGTAATTTCGCCTCCTGAACGACTGGACTTTAAAGACGACGGAGAGTTGAAGAATGAAATCTACTATGCCGGCCAAAATATCGACTCGTACGTACCTACGTGCTAGCTTTTTGTTCCTCCCTGTTTTTGTTCGTACACGTACACAGGCACGTACACGTACACGTACACGTACACAGGCACGTACACGTACACAGGCACGTACACGTCGTACACGTACACGTACACACGTGAATTGTGTGCGATGGTCTTTTACGTTGTTGCAGGATAGCGTCTGACTTGGATTTGCACGTGTTTTCCTTTGTCCAATTTGGCAAAAATCTCCCCAAATCTCATAAGCTCAGCCCAGATAGTTTCATCCAGTTGGCATTGCAACTCGCGTTCTACAGGTAAAGTACCTATGTTTGGTACCGCAGATGGCTGTTATATAGATTATTCTTTGGACCTGAGAGTTCAGTACACTTACGTACGTACATACATAACGGTGGAGCTATATAGGGTACTATGGGGTAAACCCGACCATGGGATAAGCCCGGCCACCCATGCTCCTTTGAAGAAATTGCCGTTTCAGCAAATTATCAAATAGCTAATTCGAAAGAGGAGACTTCAAGGCTTCGCTTGATATCATGGCATGTCTCAACCGGTCCAAAGATTGCTGAGACATGCAGCCCTGAAACTCAAGTGACCGGACATTCCCATGGCCGGGTTTACCCAACAGTTTACCCCACAGGTTTACCCCCGTTTACCCCACAGGTTACCCCACACCCGTTACCCCACAGAACACAAGTTTGCCCCCTTTACTCCACATGTTTACCCTAATCGTACCATGTTTGCAGATGTCACGAAGAGTGGCCGCCTACCTACGAGACGGGTACGTTGCGTCGATTTCATTTGGGGCGTACGGATACGATTCGATTGCCGAATGCGGAGTCGGTGGCTTTCGTTCGCGCCATGCTCGAACAGGACGAGAGTGGTTCAAGGAGAAAAAAGAGCGACGCCCTTCGCGCGGCTATCAACGCTCATCGCCAATACATGGCTGCGGTATGTGCGTCAGTTCATTTTGCCCGTTGTATTGTGTACGTAGTACGTGTGTACGTGTACATAGTGTATGTATAAGCAGTACGTTCACTACGCATGCGATGAGCATCAAGGTAGGTACTACCTACACCTAGAAGGGAGGGAGGGCAGATAGCCGGATGTGAGTGACCGAGGAAGAGGAACGCCCTAATGCCGCTTTCAGATAAGCGACGTGCGTTGTACGTACGTACGCCCGAAAGCGTTCATGTACGTCGAACATACGTACGTATAGGTACCTAGCTTATCTGAACGCGGCATCACTTTTGCAGACTGCGTACATACAATACGTACGTACATATGAACATGTTCCAAAGGCGGTACGTAGACGTACAGCATGAGGTCCTTACTGGAATATGGCGTGTCTACAGGCGTGTTCCGGCAACGGAATGGATCGTCACCTGCTGGGTCTGAAGTTTGCGGCAGTGGAAGGCGGGATGGACGTACCGCGTCTGCTGATGGGCACGGCCTACTCCCGTCTGCAACACTTCCGCCTGTCCACCAGTCAGGTACTGTATGTAGCAAACAGTTTTCACTGGGTACTTACATGTTGATGGCCCTTTCACAACGGACGCTGAACGCCGACTGTGACGCTGCGTTGCCGCCGGCGTCAACGCCAACGCAGATATCGGCGTTCAACGCCAACACAGATGTGGACGTTCAACGCAGATATTTGCGATCGCAGATAAAAGTAGGGAACATCGATGTAAACTTGATCGAAATACGTACGTACGTACCTACCAAACAACATCATCATCTTAAAATTGTTAAAAATGCCGGCGTAATTGTTGGAGTAAAATAAAGATTTACGTAGCTTTCCACAATCTGCGTTGAACGCCGATATCTGCGTTGGCGTTGACGCCGGCGGCAACGCACGCAGCGTCAAATTCGGCGTTCAGCGTCCGTTTTGAACGCGGGTCATGACTCTTCTGAGTATTGAGTATCCATCTTTACGTGCATTGCTTGTTTTATCTTACGGATGTTCATACGTTATGCACGCGGTGAAGAAACTTTGCTTGCTCAGGTGGCGGCGAAGTCGGATGGCTGCAGCATGCTGTTCGGGCCCATGTACCCCGACACCTACGGCGTCTGCTACAATCCGCAGGCCAACGGCTTCAACTTCTCCGTCTCCGCTTGTAACACGTGTCCGGAGACCAGTGCGCGAATGTATGTACGTAAGAGAAACGGAATACATATTCGCCTTGCTCCATAAGAGCAGTTGTCGTTTCGCCCTCCCCGCCGAATTTGAGCTGTACGTACGGTACTTGAGCTCAAAATTTGGCGTACTTTGCGTAAAATATAGTAATTGCTTCGGCGTGCTTTGCGTTTGCGTGATAGCTACAGCTCAATTCGGCGGGGAGGTCGAAACGACAACTGCTCTTATGGAGCAAGGCGAGTATTGTAAAGTTTGGTGTATAACCCGTTACTACGCTGAAATAGAAGCAAGTTTGGTTTGGTTATATACAATAGGTACCCCGATATTTTGTATAACCCGATATTGTACCCCACGACTTTGAAACATTACGCGTTCTTTCAATGGACCTACTCATGCCTCGTTTACCAGACATCCGTAAATCTCCGTATGTCTGTCCGTCAACCCGCATATTATTTAGTATGGTTGACGTGGGGTTGGATTGACTGACGGACGGACACGTTACGGGTTGACGAACGGACGGACGGATTTACGGACGTCTGATGAACGCGGCATCAATCTTTCTTTCACGACATGCTATTGTACTCGATACTTTGTGGGCTGCAAGACCGAATCCGTTGATGCAAGGTGATGTTCTGTTGCTTTTTTCCAGGATGGCGGAAGCTTTGGAACAAAGTTTGCTTGACATGCGAGATGTTTTGGAACAGGAGCCCAAGTCCAAGCTCTAAACCGGCCATAATGTGACTGAGATCATCCAGGCATGTAGTTCAGTGGCTAGGGCGCTCGCCTGGAACGCGAGGGGTCCAGAGTTCGATTCCCTGGCATGTCACATCTGGCAAACTAATTTTCCTTTCTGGTATCTTCCACGGACGACGTCGTACTGCTTGGTTTGGTTTTGGATGTCTGTATGAACAGCGCCGAATAAAAACTCACAGATTTTATCTTGTTTTGTGTATTGTGCTTCTATGGTGCTGGTTGGTGCATAGAATATAAGATGATAACTCCAGCACACCTGAACACTGCATACCTCTGCGGTGTACTATGTTTGTAGCCTATACAGTACGTTGCAACCAAACCACCGTATCACTAAAAATTTGGTACCAGTGAATCACTGGTACCAACTTTTTGCTGGTACCCAATGAAAGCACAACTATGTACTGCAGTATGTGGAAGCAAGAGAAGAAGTGATGACGGAGGAAGGATCTAAGGGAGAACCGGCCAGTCTCACTTGTCATACTGAAAAGTTTCGTGTATAACCCGTGGGGGTAAACATCGTTAGTCGCCGATTCGAGGAAGTTATACACGAGGCGAAGCAAAATGTGCCAAATCATCACCAACATGCTTTTTATTTTGCTTTATTTGCGCGTTTTCAAAATTTTGGTTTTAGAGGGGGATGAAAATCGTTAGTCACCAAATAAAGTAGGAGGTAATACACGAGGATACTGGCCAATGCTATTTTTATTATTTTAGATAGATTTTACGGGTGAGTTGAGTACCACGTTAAAGGCAAGGGCTACCCCAACATCGACTTACGAATTTCGAATTCAAACCCATCCTATCAAAAACTATATTTTTATTCGAGTCTTTTGCAAAAAACCGTTTTTCAAAATTCCTATCCGTTCTCGAGTTATTCGATGATAAAGATTGCAAATTTTCAGTACTGAGGGCGACGTCGGGAACCGTTACGGTATGTGTTTCCATGGCTAGTGAAAAGGGTAGAATTGTAAATGCAGCACATTGGCTGCATAGACTGAGGCCTGGACCGTAGGGAACATTTTTTCAGGCTCCCTAGAGATAGAGTAGAAGTCCCAAAAGCAAAAACAGGAACAAAGGTGCTGTATTTCCAACTAACCCTTTTTAAAATTGACCTACCGTAACGGTTCCCGACGTCGCCTTCAATCAATATTTTACTGGTCTAATATATGACACAGCAAAAGGAAAACACCAGCGAGCACAGCACTAATACAACTGGGTCCACGCACATGGAATGCAGGAGTAAGGCCATGCAGACTTTAGGTGCACAATAGTACATATTTAAACATGAACAGTCACAATAATACGTACGTAAGCTGTAGGCGGACTTGCTGACAGTATTAGAATCCATACACAAGATGGTCCTTCAGGCTAGAATAATTTTCAAGAGACGATTTTAGGATAGCAATTGATGCACTGTTTCTAATTGTTTCGTCTAAGTCGTTCCACGTATTGACTATTCGGTTACTGTAAAAATATTTTCTAGTGTCTAGCTTGGCATTTTTGCTCAGCAAATTATTACATGTACCAGCCCGGGTATTGTTTGCATTTACAGCCAAGAAACTGCCATTTCCTATACTAACGAGGCCCTTCACAATTTTGTAGCAGAAAGTCAAATCATGTATAAGTCTACGATATTCGAGGCTATGCAAACCGAGAAACTTACACTGCATTTTGTATGACTGCGAGACGTATGGGTACGGATAGTGGAAGTTCATAACACGACATCTGGCACATAATCTTTGTACAAAGTGAATTTGGACGCGCTCTATTTTACGTATATCTTTATTTTTGTACGGATTCCATATCTGAGTAAACGACTCTAAAATAGGGCGGACGAAGACACAGTACGCTTTAAGCAGTAAGAAGCAGTCGGTCGTTGAAAAAACGCGAAAAATTTTGCCAACAGCCTGCAACGCTTGGTTGCTTACATACGTACAGTGGTCAGAAAAAGTTAACTTACTGGACATTTTCACTCCTAAATCTCGACATAAAAATTCATGCACGATTGGGTCATTATTTATACAGTAGTTTCGACACGGATTACGTTTACCGATCGGCAATATGGCACATTTTTTGGAGGCTATCTTCATTTGCCACTGAGCCGTCCAGGTTTCTACCTCCTCAAGAGATGGAATTAGCGGGCTTGGGACATTGGGATCAGACAAAACCTCAGAGAACAGTTTCACATCGTCAGCAAACAATTTCGCCGTCACGCCTGGCGGTAAAACATCAATAATGTCGTTTACGTACAACAAAAACAGCAAGGGGCCAAGTACAGTTCCTTGAATAACACCACTCGTAACAGGCCGATATTTGGAATAGGAGCTATTTACAAAAACGCGCTGAGATCTGTGGGATAAAAAGGCTGATATCCACACACGTAATTGTCCTGAAATTCCATACTGTCCTAGTTTGTACAACAACTTATGGTGGCTAACTGAATCAAATGCTTTTTGAAAGTCCAAGAACACTACATCTACACATTTCCTATCATAAATTAATTTAGTCCACAAATCAAGACATTCTAGCAGTTGTGTTGTTACTGATTTACGTGACAGAAAACCGTGTTGTTCAGCTGTAATTAAATCATTAGCCAGCAGATAATTAGTCATTTCGCTCTTGACAATACCCTCCAAAACTTTGCATAAAACACACGTCAAGCTAATGGGACGGTAATTGAGCACATCAGAACTATCGCCTTTCTTGTACAATGGCAACACATCAGCTGTTAACCAAATAGAGGGAAGGGTGCCAGTTTCAAAACTTTTTCTATATAGTACACTTAGCGGGTGGCATATACAGCAGTCAATGTCATGCGCGCCTCGAGTGCCGTCAGGATTAGTACAAGCAAATATGGCTATTGATTTCAAGAAAAAGGCAGGTATGCCGTCTGGACTGCGCGATAGCTTATTTGGCAGATTTCTAAGCGATTTGCATACAACATGAGGGCTAAGATCAACATCAGTAATACTAGTGGTGTCTGGTACACGTCTAACAATAGTTGGCATGTGGCCATCATCAGCTGTAAAAACAGTACATAGTCCTTCATTCAGCAATTCACATTTATCTGCATCCATGGTGGCTAAAGTACCATCCCCTCGATTTAAAGCGGCTACCGTACTCCTATCTCTAAGCTTACTCTTGGCGAAGTTATAAAATTTATTTCTGTCCCCCTCGCGAATAAAACGTTCTTCTCTACGTCGCGTATGTTCGTGTATGCCCTGTACGAAGTGGCGCTCAGCTGCTTTCCATGCTGCCTTGGCTTCGGGTGAATGGTGGCGCTGGTTCCAGAGGGCCTTCTTGCGCGCGCGCATACGTCGCAGTTTTTTAGGTAAGCTAAGCTTATGGGCCAGCTTTCTACGTAGTGGTACAAACAGCACTATTAATTCCTGCAAGACAAGCGAAAAAATATTACAGTAGTCCTCTACACTTTCACAGTAGCGATACAATTGATCCCAATTTTGATGGCTCAAAAAATTTGCAATTCCTGCATAATCAGCCTGCTTAAAATCGCGCACGTAAATGTCAGAGGTATGATCGTCCGCCTGGAAAGCGATAAAAAATTCAACTCTGCGGTGGTCACTATTGGCAAATCTATCCTGTACTGATACATCGAACACACATTGGGCCTCATTGCATAGCACTAGATCCAAGATATTGTCGTGCCTAGTATTGTGCTGTACATATTGAGTGCAGTTATTTTGCGCGAAACAACCTAGCAAGGCCGTTGCTATTCTGGTCATTCTATTGCCTAAGTACGTAAGACTAGCCCAATCTACCTCAGGTAAGTTATGGTCTCCTACTAAAACAACAGGAAAGCGCGCAGTACACAATTCATCAATAACGACACATAATGCAGTAGTCTCTGGCAAAGAATGGCCTGTACGATAAACACACGCCACACGCCGTTTGCATGTGACAGAGCAGACGTCAATGGCTATGATTTCTATACCTACTGCACGTGCTGAGAGCCTGACTTCCGAAATAGACAGTCGGTTGTGCACCAAAAAAGCTACTCCCCCTCCTTCTTTTTTCTCTCCTAGCGCCCTATCTTTACGGTACACCGTATAAGGAAACACAGCATTGCTACTTGGGTCGCTCACTAGCATAGCATTGGTTACTGTATTATTGGCCCATGTTTCAGTTATTGCTATAATATCGTACTGAAAATTGCCTTCAGTACTGAAAATTTGCTACCTTTATCATCGAATAACTCGAGAACAGATAGGAATTTTGAAAAGCGGTTTTTTGCAAAAGACTCGAATAAAAATATAGTTTTTGATAGGATGGGTTTGAATTCGAAATTCGTAAGTCGATGTTGGGGTAGCCCTTGCCTTTAAGTAGCCTACATACAGTACTGTACATAGCAGCACAGCTCAAACAGCAGGTTGTCATCCAAGCATTTCTTTCAGTAAAGTGCTTTTCTGTTTTTCTTTTTCTGTCATACTATTAGTATGCGTAGAATAGGAAAGGAAGTAGGTACCTACGTACGTATCATTGTATTCTATCTATTCTGTTCTCTTTATCGTCGTTTTTTATTCGGCGTATTTCGCAATTCGATCAACCACCAGTCCTGTAACCAAAACGACGCAAATTAGAAAATTCAGTAATTAATAATTTCAGGTCAAGGCACAGATGCGAAGTTTTAGTACTGCTACAACTTCTACTGTACATACGGTACTGTTATCTGTATCACCCGAGATCCTATGTATTCAAGGCGTATGTATTCAACCTTACCTATTTCTTTCCGGGCTAAGAGGAGCATGCACACACGCACTTGTTCAGGGTTGGCTCACAGTAATACCATTTGACATAGTTCCCGCAATCCCTATAACAGAAATTATCGCAGGAGTCGTAGACATTGGAGCCCGTGCAGGAATTGGCCTGATATTCACTGAAGCCCTGCTGCAGGAGTGCAAAGGAGCACAGGACGATGAAGAGATACATGGCTACTCAAATCAGTACACACACGGCCAAAAGAGAAGACTTTCGAATTCGAAGAGACTTGAACTGAGCTAGAGCCCTCCCGTTTCGTTTGTGCTTATATAATATTCTTGGACCACGTAGTGCATGCAGTAATTAGCCAATAATGGCCTATTGTGTGAAAAAGTAAAGTAACGCAAACCATGATTGTGAACTGTCCGTCTGTGTTGTACCATTGTGTCTGTTCGAATTGTTCGTGTCTGTCAGCCACAGGCCTTCTACAGTAGCAGTAGGTAGGTGAATCTAAAGTGTGACTATGATGCTCTTAGCTCTTGTTAGCATAGGTCACACACAGTACAGTACACACACAGAATCCACTGGAACTGGAAACCGGGTGGGTAGGTACTACAATGGTACTACAATAGCTATACAATGACCTGCATAATTTTGGCGTGATCTGCTGGCTACTGCAGTTTTGTGGCATAGGTACTCCTGACAGAAGAAATACTAAACAACTCACAGTATTGCATATTGCATCGCAAAATAGAGAAAGGCTGGTTGATCGGCTGTGAATGAATGATACATAATCAGCTCTCACACAACCGCAGCCTTCTACCATAATATCCCGATTTTAGGAGTACTACAGAGTGTCTCAAAATATACCGAACACTTTTCTATGCATGTAACTCTGGAACCACACGTTAGATTTTTATGCGGTTTCTTGTATTTAGTAGCCAAGGCTTCAACTTAGACGTTGTCAGCCGCGGCTGAGATGAGATACGGTAGGTAGGTGTAGGTAGGTACGTAGGTAATTAATTAAATTAGCATATGTATCTTTACAAGTGGATTGTTGTCAATGTAAAATGGTTTGCGATATTGGTGATATTTTGATGGCTTTTGTTTTTGATTATATATCATGAAGAATAAAGCTTTGGGAATATAATCGGCTATTTTTTTGTGCTTCAATTGGTTCATCCTTGAACGTTCTTCGTATGATTCAATCGCCTTGATCAGTGCTCTTTCAGATTTGGCTTCAACTTGCTACTGTCAGGTGTCAACCGAACGGTCCAGCTGAAACATTTGGTCCGCAGAGCATGGTTCTGTGTTGACAGGAACAGTAGTAGGATATCGTTGTTGCTACAGTACGTGCGTTGCGTGTTGAAAAGAGTGCTTGTAGCGTGCATCGGAAGCCAAAATGACGGGAGGTGCGGGTGATGGTGAGGAGGAGCAGCATCAGTGCGGAGTATGTAACAAGGATGTCAAAAAGACGGCACAAGCCGTTCCGTGTGATGGATGTAAGATTTGGTATCACACGAAATGCCTGGAGCTGACGTACAAAATGACAATCCCCTCCGAGTTTTACAAGTTTTTGGGTACGTTGAAGAGGAGTGGATTCCCATTTGTGTGCAGTAAGTGTGGTGAACAGCGTTCTTTAGCCGAACAGGTGTACGACGCTGGACGTATCCCCTTGGATCTGTTGGAGGAGTATGGGGTACAGGAGCAGTTCGTGCACGTGGCAGTGCAGCAGCGTTTTGATGAGAGGAAAGCAGCGGAGGAGAAAGCGCAGGCAGGAACTTCATCCACGACGGATGATGGGAGAAAGGATAAGGCGCCTGATCCTTCTGTTGCGTCCACGAGTGGCGCTAATGTGACTGCTGAACAGAGTGCTTTTTCTGTACAGAACATGCAGCAGGCTTTGAACACTGGAGACACCAATCAGTTCATGATGATGATGATGGCGACACAGCAGCAGTTGATGGCCCAAGTGCTATCGTTGCAGCAGAATCAGGCCGGTGGTAGACCGCCGGAGCAGCAGCAGCACCAGCTGAATCAGACGAAGCCCAAACTGCCCAAGCTGCAGCTGAAGAAGTTCAGCGGTGAACTGGTGGAGTGGCTGCCGTTTTGGGAAGGCTTTAAGGCGGCTGTACATGACGATGCGAGTATTGATCCTGTGAATAAGTTTTCGTACTTGCAGGACGTGTTACAGGGTGACGCTGCTCGTAAGATTCGTGGCTTGATTCCATGCGCTGCCAGTTATGAGGAGGCCATCGCTGTGCTGCACAAGGACTACGGCGACACTGCTACAATGAAGGAGAAGATTCGCGCCGATATCATGAACGGCTCAGTGGCGAAAGACAGTGTGCATTCGCTCCGTATCTTTCTCGATGAGCTTGAGGGTCAGCGTCGTTGTTTGAAGGCGCTGGGACAGACGGATGAGCAGTTGGAATGGTTAGTTTCGGCTGCACTGCAGAGATTGCCAGATTCGGTACGTATCCGTCTCGAAGAGATGAAAGGTAGGGGTGAGTGGACGTTGGTCAAGTACCAGGAGCTGTTAGGCGAGTATCTGCGTGCTCGTGAGGTGACTAGCGCGTGCAAATCGCAGCTGAAAGAAGGCGCGTCCAATTCGCAGCCTCAGAAACAGGGCGCGTACAATCCGCAGCCGAAGTTCCAAAGCGCGTACTATTCGCCGCTGAAAAAGACGAGCACGACACAAGCACTATATGCAGATACGCAGAAAGCAGCCAAAGCAGCAGGTGGAAACGGACAGTGTGCGTTTTGTGCAGGAAAGCATGACAGCGTGCAGTGCGATAAGTACACAGATGTGCAGAGCCGTAGAAATGCATTGAACGAGAGTAAGCGGTGTCTTCTGTGTCTGCGAAAGGGACACTTCGTCAAGGGATGTAACGCGCGTTACTCGAAGCAAAGTACGTGTACGAATTGTAAGTTCACGCGGTCTCATCCCACGGCGCTGTGTCCACGTCTATTCTCATCTTCATCCTCACCTGAGTTCACAGGTCACGTTGGCGTAGAGAGTAAGGGAAAGGAAAAGGCGAAGAAAGAGAGCGCAGCAGCCAGCAGTGACACTGCAGAGCAGATGATGCAGGATGTAGACTCGGCAGATGACGCAGAGATAGTGCCTACTTCGATGGTCAGTGATGCGACGGCAGATGTACTGATGCAGTCAGCGCTGGTACACGTAGAGAATCCTGACAAACACACAAAAGAACAGGTGCGTATTCTGCTAGACACGGGCTCCAAGCGCACGCTCATGACACAACGATTGGCTAAGAAACTGAACTTGCAAGCTACGAAGTACGTGCAACTCAAACTCATGTACGTGACAGCAAAAGCGCCACTCGAAGTACGTTGCGGTGTAGTTGACGTGAGACTAGTGGCCAGAGACGGCAAGTACGTAACAGTCACAGCATACATCGTACCTTCCATCGCAGCTTTCTTCCAGAGAGCACCAGTAGTGACGACGAAGGCTGTGAGAGGGAAGTTGAAGCAGTTTCAGCTGGCTGATCCTCTGCCAACGGGCATTGAGAAGACGCAGCTGGATTTCCTGCTAGGCAACGATTACTACGCAAAGATTTTGCTTCCAGCAAAGATACAGAAAGTGACGGATCAGTTATTCTTGTTGCCCACTTTGTTTGGGTATGTACCGTCAGGGTTTTTCGGTTGCCAAGTAGGTACAGACGACGGTGGTGCTGCTGGATTGACGGAGGCCGGACTCTGCTATGCACTGTACATGGGTGTAGACGAGGAGACAGAGTTGACTGCAGGCGTAGCGCAGCTGTGGGAGACGGAGGCGATTGGAATTTCGGATTCAACCGATAGTCCATCCAATGAAGACGAGAAAGCTCTAGCAATGTTCAAAGCTTCACTCACGTTTGACGAGGAACAAAAGCGTTACCTGGCCTCGTTTCCAGTGAACGAGAATCTGCAGAAGCTGCCGGACAATTTCGGTTTAGCACTGGGAAGGTTGAGAAAGCTGGGCAGTAGGCTGGAGCAGGACGCAGATCTCCTACAGAAATACAAAGCAATCATCGAAGATCAGGAAGCCAAAGGTGTCATAGAGAAAGTGCCAATCGAAAGAGGCAGTGACGTGCACAAGATACACTACATCTCACACCACGCAGTGATTACGCCGGCGAAAGAGACGACGAAAGTGAGAGTAGTGTTGGACGCGTCTGCTCATCTCGGTCGCTTACCTAGTCTGAACGATTGCCAGTACTGTGGTCCAAAGATGTTGCCAGAATTGGTCGGTGCCATAGTTCGTTTTCGGCTGTCTGAAATAGCACTCATTGCTGACATTGAGAAGGCATTCTTGCAGGTTGGTCTGAATGAGCCAGACAGAGATCTGACTCGCTTCTTGTGGTTTCAGGACCCGAGCAAGCCGCACGTAGAGAACAATTTGCAGGCGTACCGGTTCTGTCGAGTGCCGTTCGGGGCAAAGTCGAGTCCGTTCCTGTTGGCGGCCACCATTGAGCATCACATGGACACGGTCATCGCTTGTGGCTCAAAGCTAGAAAAGGAAGTCGCAAAGCAGATCAAGTTGAACGTGTACGTAGACAATGTACTGGTAGGCGTAGACTGTGTGAAGCAAGCGTACGAGTTCTACAGAGTAGGCAAGCAAATGTTCGCTTCTATCTCCATGAACTTGAGGCAATGGGCGTCCAATTCGCTGGAGCTCATGAACTCTCTGCCTCCGGAGGATCGAACGGAAGAAGGAAAGGTGCTGGGAGTTCGCTGGAGTCGAGAGGTGGACACGTTTTCGGTCGCTGGCAGTGAATCTGCAAAAATCGGCAACGCAGAGACTAAGAGACAAGTGCTACAGGGTGCGTCAAAAGTGTACGACCCATTCGGATTCTTCGCTCCACTCATTTTGAAGGCGAGATTGTTTTTCCAAAAGCTCGCGGCAGATAAGAAAGGATGGGATGAACCGCTGAGCCAGGAATTGATGCAGGAATGGAGCCAGATAGTGAGTGAGCTGAGTCCGATCAGTACGTACGACTTTCCACGCTTTGTTGGCTTCTCTGGTGTCCCCAAACACAAAGTGACGTACGACTTACTCGCCTTCTGTGATGCCTCCGCTGTGGCATACAGTGTGATGGTCGTGTTGAGATGCGAGTATGAGGGACAAGTGAAGGCCAATCTGATCTTTGCCAAGGCGAGAGTGGCGCCCATGGGCAAGAAGAAGTTGACGGTGCCCAGGCTAGAGTTGCTCGCGGCATTGATCGGAGTCAGAGCGTTGACGTTCCTGAAAGCAGAGATGGACGTACCGGTGCGTCACGTGATTCTGTGGGGCGACAGTATGTGCGTGTACCACTGGGTCAACAGCTCTAAGTCTTTGCGCGTATACGTAGCGAATCGAATCAAGCAAATGCGAGGCGTAGGTGTGACCTTTCGATTCATACGTGGAGCTGAGAATCCGGCCGACATTGCGACGCGTGGGCAGCTGACGCTCGAGGAATTCGTGAGAAGCAGTCAGTGGTGGCATGGACCAGAGTGGTGCCTGCAGCCCAAGGAAGACTGGCCGACTTGGGATGTGCCGGAGTTGACGCCTGAAACAGCGGAGGAAGTGAACGCAGAGTACACAGGTACAGTAGGGGAGGGACAGTTTGTTTTGTCAGCTGTCGTGGACGAAGTTGCCGTACCTACGCCATGCGGCATCGCGATCCAGAATTTCTCCTCTCTTCAGCGCCTGTTGAGAGTGACGGCTTGGTGCCTGCGTTTCATCTCCCGCTTGAAGAAAAGTCGAGAGAGGCGCCAACAGCAGCAACTGGCACCGCGTCCAAGGACACGCAGACAGCTACAGGCAGTGGCCAGACTGCAAGCACAGCAACAAACACAGCAGCAAGCACAGACAGAAGTGAGCAAGCAGTTGAGTGTGAGTGAGATGAAACAAGCTCGGTTGCTGTGGGTGAAATGGACGCAAAAGAAGTACTGTTCGCGTGAGCTCGAGAGTCTGACACAGCGCCTAGGCGTACGCACTAAGCTGCAGCGTAAGTTAGGCTTACGACTCGACGAAGACGGGGTCATTCGCTGCGTTGGTCGAATGAAGAACATGAGAGGCGACGAAGACCACGTAGCACCCATTCTCCTGTCGAGGAAAGGCGACTACACCAAGCTGGCTATTCTCGAAGCTCACGAGGCACTGAAACATGCAAGCACGGTACACACTTTGAGCAGAGTACGTAAGCAGTACTGGATTCCACAGGGTAGAAAGAGTGTGTGGAGTTTGGTACAGAAGTGTGTAGTGTGTCGTACCTTCCACGGCGGCCCATACGCAGCTGCTGTGATGCCTCAGCTTCCAGTGAGTAGGGTACAGCCGCATGCTTCATTCACCTACACGGGACTGGACTATTTCGGCCCTCTACTCATCAAGTCTGGACCGGGAAAGGAGACGAAAAAGGTGTGGGTATGCATATTCACGTGTCTCACAGTTCGCGCCATCCACTTGGAGTTGGTAGCTGACATGACAGCAGAGCAGTTCCTGGCGGCCTTTCGTCGTTTTGTGGCTCGCAGAGGAGTGCCGCAGGAGCTCCTGTCAGACAATGCTACACAGTTCAAACTGGCCAAAAGCGTGATCGACAAAATGTGGGTACAGTTAGAACACGATAGGGACGTGATTTCGTACCTGACTACTCACCAGATCGCCTGGAAATTCATCACCGAACTCTCTCCGTGGAAAGGAGGGGTGTATGAGAGAATGGTAGGCCTGGCGAAAACGGCATTGAAGAAGGCCATGGGCTCGCTCTTGTGCACCAGTGATCAGCTCTACACAGTCTTGACGGAGATCGAGGCGGTGGTGAATTCGCGCCCACTCACATACGTAGGCGAGGACATAGGGGATGCCGTGGAGGTGTTGACGCCGGCTCACTTTCTTTCGCTCAATCCTAAAACAGGCGTACCAGTCGGCGACACATCTCTATTGGATGACCCTGAGTATCTACCACGACGCAGTTCAGCACATGAGCTGTTGCTTACTTGGCTGAAGGGTCAGAAGTTGCTGCAGGTCTTCTGGGACAGGTGGAAGGAGTTGTACTTGTCCTTGCTTCGAGATCGAGATCAGATGCAGCACAGAGAACCACACGTACGCACTCTGAGACAGCCTAAAATAGGAGAAATAGTACACATTCGTAGCGAAGGGCTGAAACGCGGCTCGTGGCAACTGGCCCGAGTTCAAGAGTGCATACACGGTGGAGACGGTGAGATTCGAGAGGTAAGAGTCCGTCTGCCCTCGGGTCGAGTCTTAGCACGGTCTCCAAGGCTTCTGTACCCGCTGGAGTTGTCTCTCTTCGCTGGGGAGGGACAGCAGCCAGACCAGAATTGACTGGGGCTACTAATGAAAACAGCACAAATCGCATGTATGTACAGTGCAAGGGTTACATGGCACTAATTACTGTACTAACACAATAGTGTAATGTACATACCTGTTGCTGATAATGTGTATACGTAACATACAAAAGTACGTACATACGCAGGTACTCTGGGCGGAGGCGCTCTCTCCTCTCTCTTCCTTCGAGCGCTCGCTCCGTCTTGTGCGACACAGAGTATTAAGATAAAGGCAGTATTTATCATAACACGCATCAATCACTTCGATGCATTTTGAGAGGCCGTATGCAAATTGGATGCAAATTCAATTTGGTCGGAAGAACAGGTAATTATTGATTTCTTTTCTTTTTTCCACTGCGCACACTCAGAAATCAAGTACACACACACTTCTCAAGCGCAGACGGTTAGTTGTTAGTTGTGTCGTAACCGTTGTGAAAATGGCGTCTCCTACCGCATCGAAGTCGGCGGCGAGCTTGGTGGAAAAGGCGGTGGAAGCGGGAGCCAAGGGTACCGGGCAAGAAGAAGAAGAAGAAGACACCTCCGTCTTGGAGTTCAAAACCACCGAATTCAAGAAATTCTTCGCAGATCTGAAGAAAGACTTGTCTGGCGCGGAAGGAAATCCGGAATTGTTCCAAGCGATGCAGGCCAAAATCGACAGCACCCTGCAATCCTTGCCGGCAGACGAAGACGACGGAGAAGACGAAGAGGAAAGATGGAAGACGAGCAGCCGGGTCCGTCTGGCCTCGTCGGCCATGTCAGAGGATCTCGAGCGGGTGCCAAGAAGCAGAAGAAGATCGAAGAGGCAGAGGAGGCGGAGAAAACCGAGGGCGGTGGCAAGTGGCAAGGCAGCCGAGGTTGGAACCGTGGGTACGGGGGACGGCCCTGGGATCGTCGCGGTCGGGGTGGCCGTAGGGGAGGTGGCGGTCGCGGCCGCGGAAGCTTCTCCATCAACGTCTACGGTGGCAAGGTGGTGGTTCCGCATCAGTAGCGGCTCGCCGGTCAGCTGACATTCTCTCCCGCCGGAGTGTCAGCCGCGGCTGAGATGAGATACGGTAGGTAGGTGTAGGTAGGTACGTAGGTAATTAATTAAATTAGCATATGTATCTTTACAAGTGGATTGTTGTCAATGTAAAATGGTTTGCGATATTGGTGATATTTTGATGGCTTTTGTTTTTGATTATATATCATGAAGAATAAAGCTTTGGGAATATAATCGGCTATTTTTTTGTGCTTCAATTGGTTCATCCTTGAACGTTCTTCGTATGATTCAATCGCCTTGATCAGTGCTCTTTCAGATTTGGCTTCAACTTGCTACTGTCAGGTGTCAACCGAACGGT
>JASAMW010005047.1:0-99076 GCA_030247985.1 Epsilonema sp. ZAB3_2
TGGAGCCAGCTTTCGAATGGTACCCCATAAAAGCCGCTAATCTTCCTTCTACAGGGTGTCCCATAATAAACTCCGGGCCTTCCGCGGTAATAACTCTCGATCTATAGCTCAGATTTTAATTTTAATTTTTGCATTATGTAGCCAAGGCTTCAACTTAGAGGCAGGCAAAATTTCATGATTCTACTTCAATTAGAACTGGTCCAAATCAGCTACATTCTCTAGCCCCCAATTTCTATGGACTTTTCCACCAAATAAACAAATTTTGGCACAATTTCTGGCATAGTTACTATCAACCCCTGCCAATTTTGCTCTAAATGGTTCATAGCAATCCACTTGGCAAGAGAACTTGACTCGTGGACGTCAGTTCAAAGTCTGGAAGCGTAAATACAAATGTGGATCATCTTAAAACCGCAATTCTACAGTACTGAGAAAAAACCTGCAAAAACGGGACCAAAACTTTGAAGGCCAGTGAAACCATAACCAATGAAGCTACGCAGACGAAATTTTGCATGTATCTAAGTTGAAGCCTTGGCTACATGATAGAAAAAACCGCATTGAAATCTGAGCTATAACTCGAGGGTTATAAGCGCGGAAACCCCGGAGTGTATTATGGGACACCCTGTAGAAGTTGAGATAATCCACTTTGAACATTACGGCCAAAGTGGCTCCAAACCCTGACCTTTGTGGGGTCATACTGCTGGAACCAAAAGGAGTTGGATGCTAAAATTTTACATGGAAGGTTGTCCTATCTGGTACTACTAACATGCAAAATTTGAGCAAAATCGGAGATGGTCATCCCATGGACAAAATCTTAAAAAAATTTCCCGTTTTCATGTGGATTTGCTAAGCCATGAGTTTCTATTTTTCGCAACACGGGCCCCAAAGACAACTCTCGCTAGTATTTGCTGGACGGACAACGGAAGCGCTGTTCGTTCGCTAATCGACAATGCATCTAACGTGGAAGGCCATCGCTCTCTTTTGAGCTGTGCCATCTTCGGTCGCACAGTACTTTATGTACCCTACCCTAGGGTGTGTAATAATTGATGTCCGTTTGTATGTAGGGCATGATATATCTGCACGATTCGGACCTCGTGCATGGGAATCTGAAGTCGACGAACTGCGTGATCACGGCCAGGTGGAGCCTGCAGATATCTGGCTACGGTCTGGGCGAGATCCGCGAGGGACGCCTGTACTCCTCGGAACGAGAAAGACTGTTCGGCCTGTTGTGGACGGCGCCGGAACTCCTGCCTCCACAGCAGCACCTGCTGCAAATGCAAGCGGGCGCGGGGAGTCGGGCGAGCAGCAGCGCGGGGAAAGTGTCCGTGTCGCGGAACTCGACCAGCGACGCGCTCCTCCCGCCCTCCGCCTCCTCCTCCCTGCGCCAACATCGCCTGCCGTCGCGCGGCACTCACTGGCCGCCGCGACCGCCCCGAGGCACGCGCAAAGGAGACGCTCAATCTTTCTGCATCATACTCCACGAGATTCTCGAGAGGAACGGCCCCTTCGGATGATGCGGCGACTTCGGCGTGGACATGGACGAGGCGAAAAGTAAACGGAATGCGGCCTGAAAAAAAGGGGAAATTGTGTGACTGAGGTCATCCGGGTGTGTAGTCAAATGGTTAAGACGCTCGCCTGGATCGCGAGAGGTCCAGGGTTCGATTCCCTGGCACATCTGGCAAATATTCCTTCTCGATACTGTAATGCGCAGCGTGCGTACATAACAATAAGCGCCCATACAGGAGATTGCTTTCCAAGCTTGCCGAGGATAGGCGAAAAATCCTGAAAAGTGGGGTATTTTGTAGCTCTTTGCTGCAGATGTGCTGGTGCGCGTGTTGAGTCGGGGAAGATCCGCCTTTTTGCCCGGATGTAGCGGATTTGGACTGTCAGAACTACATTCTGGATGTGATGAAGGCTTCCTGGGCCGAGCAGGCTGAAGAGCGACCGGATTTCCGACAGATTCGCACGCAGCTCAAACCGCTTTTCGCCGGCATGCTGTAAGTAGGTACTCTACACATACTAACTTTCTTGTCAACTGTACACCTGTTGTACAGCGTGAGCTGCACATCTATGCATGTGATGTAGGAAGCAAAGTTTGGTGGATCACATGGTGATGATGATGGAGAAGTATCAGGAACAGCTGGAGGAGCTGGTAGATGATCGAAGGTGGGAGCTGTCAGATGAGAATAGAAGGACAGAAGTGCTCCTGCATCGCATGCTAACCCAGTAAGATACTCGGCGCTCCAGTGTACGAAAACTTGCTCCAGTGTGTGCGTGAAGGTGAAGAGACACCTCTTTGTAGATCTGTTGCAACGCAGCTGATGAAAGGCGTTGACGTGGAACCGGAATCCTTCGAGGTCTGTCACCATCTATCTTCTCTGACATCGTCGGGTTCACTACACTGTCCGCTTACAGCACTCCGCTGGAAGTACGTACTTACTGCAGTGCGTTAGCACGCAGACGTCGGCCTGGGGTCAGCTGGGGGTATGTTCAGCACAGCACACCCCCTCCCACCCCTTCACATAACCCCACGCAGTCCCCCAGATTTTGAGAATTTGAACAATACCCCAAACACACCCCCAAAGAAGAAAATTAACATACCCCCAGGCGTACCCCCAGTCTATGATTTTCTGCTCACATAACCCCAAACATACATTTGGGGGTATGTTGGTGTTTTTTGGGGGTATGTTACAGACTATTTCTTTTGGGGGTATGCTGGAAATTCTGGGGGTATGTCAGGAAAAAATTTTTTCCTGGGGTATGCGGCAGCCCCCACTTTTCTGCTCCAGCATAACCCCACTGACAGACCCCACCCTGGAAACCGTGCCGATGTCTGAGTATGTTACGTATGTATGTATGTATGCAGGGTAGTACGTGGCTTGATTTTTGGCAGGTGGTAAATCTGCTGAATGCGCTGTACACGATGTTCGACAAGATCCTGCATCACTACGACGTGTACAAGGTGGAGACGATCGGGGATGCGTACATGGTGGTGAGCGGACTGCCGATTCGCAACGGAGACAGACACGCGGGCGAAATCGCCACCATGGCCCTGCATCTGCTGGAGGCGGCGAGAAACTTCAGAATACCCCACATGGCCAACACACAGCTCAAGCTCCGCATCGGAATACACACAGGTTAGATGTCGATCCGTATGGGCTTGGTGTAAGTGTATAGTCTTCTTCTCATTATTTTTATCCGTTCTTGATGCTTGTGAGAGCTTTTGTGTAGGTCCATGCGCCACTGGCGTGGTTGGGACGAGCATGCCCCGCTACTGCTTGTTCGGAGACACAGTGAACACGGCCAGTAGAATGGAGTCCAGTGGAGAAGGTGAGCACACACTGCCGCTCTCCACTGCAGCAAGGACGAAGGAAGGATAAACTTATTTTTGCAGAGTTGAAAATTCACTGCAGCGAGCAAGTGAGGTTCGCTTTGGATCTGCTTGGAGGATATTGCCTAGAGGAAAGGGGGCTCATACACATAAAGGTACTTTCCACGTACGCTGCATGTACGTACATATATGTACGTCACCGCCGCATCTGTTGTTGTGTACACACGTACGTAGTACTTCCGCCATGGTGACGGTTTGTAGGGGAAAGGTGAGCAGCGCACCTATTGGCTGCTGGGCAAGGATGCGCCAATCGACGCCAAGGTGTCCAGCAGTGTTCCCCCGCCCCCTCTGTTCCGACCTCCGCAGCGCAAAATGACGCGGCATCGCCTGCCTCCGCTGCTGCTGAGCTCTCTGCCGGTGGAGACTGGATCCGGCACCGTTGCACCCCCTGCTACTCGCCCCTTTTGGCAGGCCGCAACTAGATTCGGAGGAGCGGGCAAAGAGGAGGCGACTGTTAAGGAGGCAGTGGCGGCGGCGGATGAATGCGAGAGACTGTTGGCGGAGAGGGAGAAGGAGGCAGCAGCGGGCATCGCCACTGCGCCCGTGCACCAGTGGATGCTGAGTGGCGGCCAGAAGAGCAGGAACATGTTCTTCGCCGCCATCAACAGAGCTGGAGTGGGAGGGAAGGAGAAGGAGGCCTGCAGCACTAGTCCCATCGCGCGAAGGAAGCACAAGCACAGGCACCACGCCTCTCCTGTCATCACGCTCACTCGCGACACGCTCCACAAGGAGCTGGACGAGGAGGAGAGCGAAACGGTGACCATGGTACTGGACGACGGCAGCAGGGCAGCTCTCAGCAAGAGGCCGCCCTACGTCTGCATGAGTAAGCGCAGTATGTCCTGCGACGATCGGCGAATCGGCCTCTTAAACCCGGCCACGCCCTCTCCCTCCGGTGGCTCTGCGTCGGGTGTGGTGAGCTCCGGTTCCGGCGCCAGTCTCAACCGTCTCTGGCATCGACTCGTACGACATGACTCGCTGGTCAGTAGACAGGATTCGCAGTTTTCCAAAGAGACCAACGATGCGATAGCATGACAGATTATTCCTTTTTCATCAGGTGGCAGTTTTGACATTCTTTTCAGTGGGTACAAGGTAATACAGTACGCAGTACTTACGTATTATTTATTCGTCGTTGTACGTGTGTCTCAGCGATTCGGGTGCTCTTTCATTGTACACACAGGATCTTGTCTGTTCATATGTTTGCACGATTCATGATCAATTTGACAGCGCTGGGGCTTGTGTACAATTTGGGTTCGGTGCCTTGGTACGTTTCTACAAAACGAAATTGATTGTAATATTCTTTATTTTCTTGCAATGCTACGGCACTGGAATAGCTGGCTGTAGGTGTGCTTGTACATGTTGCTCCAAATTTTAATAAACCGTGGTAAAGCTATGCAATGAAATGTATTTTACGCAGTTTAGCAATTTTCCTGCGACCTTATCTGTCCCTTCCAAGCAGATATGTGCATCAAAAGCAGTGAACGTGTAATGCTAATATATTGTCATGACATTTTGTGATGATAAAGGCTTTAGCTTTCGGTTCTGTGGTGCGCTACATGAGCTTCGGCCGTTCTGCTTTCCAACGGTATCGTACTTCTTTATATTGTCCAATTTCTGGTATTGACTTACTACCGGTACACCTAAATGCTTTTTTGCCTTTTAGCTGGTACTTGGGATATGTTGTCATATATTGGAGTTTTGATGCAAGGAACGCTTCCCAAGGCGCTTGTTTACTCCAGTTGCAGTCGTATGGCTGTACCCTGTTGTAGTAAGGGTGCGTTGGTTTCGTGGGATCAGCGTCGACATGCTGGAAGGTGGACAGATCAACCGTTGTAAGTATCAGATTGTAAGCGCAGTTGTGGATTATATTTCAGCATGCATTGTTTCTAAACAGTAATGTACTGGTAGGTTAGTGGTTTAGTTAGGTGCAGTGTGTAAAAGGCAGGTAAAGGGTGCTGATTGTCTATTCGCCCATGATTTGATCGTAAGGCCGTGCACCTTACAGACTTCTTCTGTCGCACTTGCCTCTGCTGGGAAAAGCAGTACTAATTCCTGCATACAGCACGGCAGCTCAGGGGAAGGAAGACGACAAGAAAGTTGTGCCATCGTCCGAATTGGAAAAGAACGACCTTTTCCAAGCTTCAACACAACCGGTAGAGGCATCCACTACAGGGCGAAGCAAGTCGCTGGTTCTAAATCGAGCAGAAGCCGCCCCAGTCTATTGGGATGCAGGTGTGAAGAAAGCAGACGAAAAGGTGCCATGGCGAACGGTTATCGGGCCCGGCGGTCGAACTTTGGCTGGCTTTCGCCTATGGAAGGCGTCGATAGATTTGGCGCAAAGTACGCAGGAGAACTACTGGCGCATGACCAACGAAGAGCGTAATGTCTATCTGGCGCATATCACGGCGGTGCAGCGCAGAGAAATGACCTATACGGATCCGTACACAGGTTTCAGCGTCATGACCGTGTCCCAATTGCTTCTGAATGGGCAGTGCTGTGGAAATGGCTGTAGACATTGCCCGTATCAGCATGAGAACGTACCAGAGGACACTAGGAGCCAGTTCGCTTGGAATGGGGGATATTACGTAACATGATCCGATTTAAATGTGGTCAAATTCATATGAGGGTAGGTTAGGTACGATGCGATTGTACCTACTGTTGTACTACTGTATGCAGATTATGTGATTTTTGATTGTCCATGATTTGATTTGCTGCCGCCTTTGAAGCTCGTTTGGTAAAAGGTTATTCCATACTCCATAAAACGATGATACATGTACGTACGTATAGACCGTACATTAGGTACATATGTACGCACTTCTAGCGATAGCATGCCAAATTAAAGGGGAACTTTGCGCTGAAAATTCGGGGTAAGCCTGAACGGATCATTCGATAGAGCATAAAAAATGCTGCAAAACGCACCAAGTCCCATCCCTCTACGTTGCGTCGTTCTTGAGTTACAGGCAAATACTGATCTGTGAACGGGAAACTCAGCTTGAGAGCATGTAGCTCGCTAACCATTGCACCGATCGGAATAATTTTGCTACCACCGTGTGCTCCGTTTGGCGTTCTACCTTTTTGTTGTATAAAGCTAAGCTGTATCTTCACTGCCTGTGGCGTGGGAAGCCAAAAAACAGGTGTCCTTGCGCAGTTTAGCACACATTTCGTCCATGATGTGGACGTGGACGAAATGTGTGCTAAACTGCGCAAGGACACCTGTTTTTGGGCTTCTCATGCCACAGACAGTGAAGCTACAGCAAAACTTTATACAACAAAAAGGTAGAACGCCAAACGGAGCACACGGTGGTAGCAAAATTATTCCGATCGGTGCAATGGTTAGCGAGCTACATGCTCTCAAGCTGAGTTTCCCGTTCACAGATCAGTATTTGCCTGTAACTCAAGAACGACGCAACGTAGAGGGATGGGACTTGGTGCGTTTTGCAGCATTTTTTATGCTCTATCGAATGATCCGTGCAGGCTTACCTCGAACTTTCCGCCCAAAGTTCCCCTTTAAGGATTTGAATTGAAGAATTTGAAGGTACGGGTATTCAGCTAAACTACGTAATTTGGCTGGTGTTCTATGTATATTGTTGCAGATGGGAGATGAGCCGTCACCGTAGTCGACCTCCGACCTTCGGTATTGACCGCCGTACCAGATGCCGTGTAGTGGACAATTCCGCCTTAGGCAAACAGGCTGTACTCGCTGGACGTGCTCCCTACTGCATACACGTCTACAGGCAGGGAACCCGGAAGCGACACATGCCACAAGCTGGACTCGGAGATAAGGTAGCACAACATACATTTTAGCTTTAGCTTGGAGAGACATGTAAAAGCTATCATTCTAATAAAGGACATTATACTCATGCCGTGCATGGCATGGGATGTAGTCGGTTGCTGGAGAGAGGACTACGCTCGCTGCTTGTTTTGCGCGGAAGAGTATGTATGTAGTGCACTTTGCGTCTCTCGTGCAAGTGGAACCATGCATTCTGCGCAAAACGGCTAACGCGGTACGGCGGTTCTATCTTTCTCTCCGGCAACGAACCCTACCCTATGTGCTATTGTGTTGGTCCCTCCACAGTCTTTGAAAATGAGTGGAAAGGAAAGCGGCTTGTTACTTGGTTGGCAGATTTTGGTGGCAATAATGGGCCAGATGCGTCGTGCATACGTGGTGGGCTACACGTGCTCAGAGAATCAGATGAGGCATGGCGTACCGCGCACCGACGAAAACTTGATCGTCTTGTTGGACGAGAACGAGAATCCACTGGGCACGCGCATCCTCGCTCCCATCCCTTCAGCACTACGCGCCAACACCAGAGGAAGCTTCGCCAAAGTCCTAGCCATCGCCGTCGCATTCTTCTGAATGATCAAATGAACAATGTATACAGTAGCCTACATAATACATACATATTGTACTGCACACGAAGTGGAACTTTAGTACGTATCGTATGTATCTACAAGTTCGTGAACAATTTGAGAGCGGTGCAAAGAAAATGATACAGCTGGGGATGGGGCGCAGTGTCAGTTTTTATTGTCCGCAAGCGCTATCTGCATGGTGTCGTAATAATTGGAGACGATGTTGAACCAGTAGAGAAGGTTGAAGAGTAGGAATGTGACGGGGAAGATGACTGCGCACCAGGTGTCGATCTTGGACCAGGCTTCCGGCTTTCGTTCTTTCTCGGCGCCAATCGTTGCGCGTCGACTCAGGTCCAGTACGGATCGTAATCGATCTCTGACTCGGTAAGGACGAGCGCGACGTCCTCCACTGCCGCCGGAATGTCGCTTTCGTGGCAGCGCCACCGGCGTGTCACAGCCATCGTTGGCTCGCATGTCGATGTAGACGGGCGGACTACGACGGAGTTGCTGCTCCGTGGTATCATGATGAAACTGAGATGGTCGAGAAATGGGAGGAGGGGAGAGGGGCTGCGGCGGCTCGTCTTCCGCTCCACTCGTCGATTCTCTCTCTTCGATCGAGAACATGGCGGGACAAATGGAGCTATTGCGAGTGCTGCTGCGTCGTTGGAATAACGCCGACTCCTCTGCGCTATCACCTGTAGCCGATTTCCTGATATTGCTTTTCTGTCTGCTCCATTGCTGCTTTTCTATGCTTCTGGCACAGTCGTCGCACGCGAATCTCGTATCAGCGTAGTTTCGTTCCGCTCCGAATCCGCCGTTGAGGTGAGAGACGGTGGTGGCTTTGACGGCGGATTCCAGCTTCTCCTTCAGCGCCTGCTTCACCCTTCTCTTGTTCTCGCTGCGCTTGACGAAAAAGCCGACGATTGCTTGCTCAACCACGGACAGAAAGATGAACGCGACGCAGCCGAAGATGAACACGTCCAGAGCTTTGGTGTAGCTGACGCGTGGCAGAGATCGGGAGAGACTACCGTACTGGAACGTGAGAGCCATGAGGCTGCTGACAACCAGACTGATTCGAGCGGCCAATGCACGACTGTCCAGGTAAAACGGGACCCAAGTCATGCTGACGCTGATGTATGCCGGCAGATAAGCTTGTAGCACGTAATAGCCGAAGAGCCGTTTGAAATACATCCGCACCCGCAGCTGGTCCCAGTCGCCTGCCGAATACTTCTCCACCACCTTGTACGCGGTGAGATGGAAAAACTTGAAGTCGGGCAGACGGATAGAGTCGAAGCCGCCCGGAACTGTGATCTTTGATTCCAGCCACTCCACTTTCACCTCCGCGTTACTGTACGGATAGGACTCCAGCACCAGATCGCACGACTGAATATCCATTGGAAAATTTCGCAGATCCATCCTGCAAGGCAATAATTGCCTATTTGCCTATTGACTATTTCATTTCCCCATCGGACAGGTGAATGAATAGCATACGTACTGTTTATTTTATATGCGGTGCCAAAGCCCGCTCTTACTTGCAAGGTGCCTGAATCTGAAGTCGATTATTTAGCCAAACTGTTCCATTTTCAAAGATTAGCAGGAGAGTGTTCTGTTGCGGCGAGCTGTGTACTTTCACGTTTTTGCTATTGGCGAAGCATACACTGGGCGTCCACAAACGTCCAAACACCAGCGAGTCCAAACTCAGCTGACTCTTGCAAGTTTTCCCTTGAAAGTTTAGTCGGCGATCGTTCCAGATCTGACTGTACCAGAGATCAATAAAGATAGAGGCGTCGTTTTCTGATATGCTGTTCATGTCTTGAATGGTCATCTCTACCCAAGTTTCAACCGTCTGATTGAAAGGTAGGGCGCTTCTATCGTAATTTCTCAACAGGCCTTCCAGTACGTGTTGCTGTTGTTCATCACAAATTGAACTCGTTGAACCAACTGAGGGCATTGACGATGGAGCTGTCACTGGAGCTGCTTCAAAAGGGCCCGAAGATTGTATGGAATAATTTGAGGTTGTTGAAGCCGACACGAAACGACTAGACATATTCGCCAGGAGATACGGGTAGAAAATGACATTGGCGATCATGCTTGAATTACGCTTATCACTTTTGGTTGAAGATCGCTGATAAGGAAGATTATTACGAGCGTGAGCGACAGCGGTCACGGTTGAAGAAGATGATGATGAGTGCCAACCCAGTTGAGCGTTCGTCTGGTCGTAAATCGCAGGTTCGTACATGTTATTCGCCCAACTGCTTGCTACAGTACGACGCCGGTATGGTGACAACGGCGAACGAACGCTACGTATGAAGAAAGTACGGTGGAAAAAAGAAACACCACGCTCTTTGTAGCACTTCCGCTCAGGGGCACAATATCCCGAGAATATTTCAGCCACAGCACTTTCCCCCTCTTGAACCGCCGCTAAATGGGTTCTTGTTTGGTCTTCTAGGTAAAAAATGCAATCGAGCGTAGCAAAAGCAGCTGAATAGGGCCGACGTTGATGCTTTGATAATTTATTGCCATTCCTCAATGAGTGATGGGGGACAGCTAAGGAGAACGCTCTTGTTCACATGCTGAGCACGTCGACATCCCACATACAGTACTTTAAGTACACTGTACGTACACGTAACATACACTTCAAGTCCTTTCAATTGGCGATTTTTTCTCAGTCCTCTTTTGGCCCTGACAACAAAAACAGCTTGAGGCTCTAAAACGTCACGTTTACGAATGCGGTGGACTTGGCAAGGCAAGACTTGGTACAGACAGACACAAACATGGCAAAGATCGCAACCCGTAGCACGTAAGTGAAAACAATTCAGGGTACAGTATTACTAGCTCCTGGAGCTTCTATCAATCCCTACACGGAAAGGCGACAGGCGGACGGCGAGGTAATGCCGCGTTCACCAGACGTCCGTAAATCCGTCCGTTCGTCCGTCAACCCGTGTACGGTTGACGTGGGGTTGGGTTGACGGACGGACGGACACGTACGGGTTGACAAACGGATGGACGGATTTACGGACGTCTGGTGAACGCGGATCATTATCTAATGTCGGGATTTATCAGAATACTGTATGGTAATGTCGATGCCTAATTTGATATCCACATTATAGCAAATCTTTGATTATAGCTAGCAAGACAATACACTTTACAGCTTTTCCTGTTCACGGCACCGTTGCTTTGTCCCTACGGAACTAATTAATTTCGGTTGTCGTGTCGGTGTCGGTTGTCCAATCAACGGGGTTGGTCGGTGCAACGTCCAACCAAAGTTTGTGGGTTTTATTATCGACAAAGCGACAAGTCGTCGTTACACGAAATATTTACAGCTATAGCCTAAAAGTATCTAGGAGTCCTTGCAAGTTTCTTCCAAGAGTGCAAGTGCAAGCGCAGTGCAGTGCAGGTGCAGTGAAGTGGATCGGGTTGAGGCGTGATGACGATGGATGAGCTTGGAGGCAGGCGGGCATGAAGAATCCTCCGCTCAGGGCTAGAACAGGAAGGCAGCCGTGAAAATTAGGCATCCAACAGGTAACTATCATATTTGCATTTTACCGTGAATGTTCAAGTTTTTGATTTTTTGTGTCATATTTTGAACGTAAAAGAGGCCTTCCATGGCATTTCAACCAGGCAAAAACACGCACCATCTCCGATTTTTTTCAAATTTGGTACACAGGTAGGTCCTAGGGGGAAACCAAATCGTGCAAAATTTCAGCTTCCTGGGACCCCCCATTCTGGAGATATGCAGCCTCAAAGTTGGAATTTTGGCCCGGCCGGGGGCTATACGTGCTATCTTTGAGGGCTTGTAGCTCCATCAATATTCACAAAGTGATATAGACATGCCTATATCATTTTGAAGCTAATTCCATGTAGAATCCAATGAAAGCATCAAAACGGGTGGTCATGAGGCCAAAAATTTGAGTAAATCATCAATAAAAACTTTAAAACAAAATTACTCAAAAAACGGACCTTCGATTTTTTTTAAACTTTGAGAGGACCAAAAGCATACTGCTAACTTGTTGCATGCCAAAATTTGGGATGGGGTTCGCACTATTTCAGGAGTTATGGCCAGTTTTGTGTGATTTTTCACTCGTAAATTACGAACTAAGTCAAACATTTCCGAGCAGACTTTGGCACACATGTTCAGAGCAGCAGTGCAGCACAACTCCACATTTACCATCTCAAAAGTAGCACACATATAGGCCCTCTTTCACCAGCATGGCCAGAACAATCATTCAGCATTGCTTGCTAGTGTTTCAACACCTCAAAAGTTGTGACTTTTTTCATTGGAATTCGGAAAAATAACTAAGTCCAACGAATTGCAGGCACATTTCAGCTCATTGGTTTTTGGTGATATCACAGTAAAGCTCCTCATTTTCCACTTCAAAACTAACATATGCATGGCCTCCTGTTTACCTGGCTACTCAGCAATGCATATTCACCATTGCAATCTGTTCTTTGTGCCCAACAAACATTGAGTTTTTTCTCTCGGAAATTTTGTGTTAGTGTACAATAAATTTTTCAAAAGACATGGTGGTGCTGTAAACTCAACACTAGTTGCTTCTCAGCGTGTATACACAGCTTTCTTATTCAACTGGGCATCTATTGGGCATTCACCCTTGCCTTCTAATCATTTAGTTCACAAGAGATTCTACATATACAGTGCATGTATGCATAAAATATGTGATATGAAGGGGTTCAATAGATTAGACAGCAAGGGTGAATGCCCAATAGATGCCCAGTTGAATAAGAAAGCTGTGTTTACAAGCTGAGAAGCAACTAGTGTTGCGTTTACAGCACCATCATGTCTTTTGAAGAATTTATTGTACAGTAACACAAAATTTCCGAGAGAAAAAACTCAATGTTTGTAGGGCACAAAGAACAGATTGTAATGGTGAATATGCATTGCTGAGTAGCCAGGTAAACAAGAGGCCATGTACAGAGTGTCTCATAATAAACCATCCACCTTTCCGTGCATGTAACTCTGGAACCACATCTTAGATATTTATGCGGTTTTTTGTATTTTGTAGCCAAGGCTTCAACAGGTAAGTATACAAAATTTCAACTATGTGGTTCACATACTTCGGAGACTACGACGGTTTGAATCTCGAAGCTCAAAAATCGACGTTTTCCTTTACTATGGAGAAAATATTGGTTTTAGTTTTTCAAGATAGCCTGTTTCATGCGTTTGCTATGCTGACACTGGGGATAGTGCATGAGATACACATTTTCTAGCATTTTGGGACATCTTTCTTTATTACGAGGCTAATTTTATTATGTCTCATGCACAGAATTACCCCTAAATCGGCACTACCAGTTCGAAAAACCTTGTTTTTGACCGCTGGAGGAAAAAGATGTTTGAGCAGCTTCCACTGGGCCTAGGAAGCTAAAATTTTGTACACATCTCAGTTGAAGCCTTGCCTACAGAATACAAAAAAACCGCATTAAAATCTATGGTGTGGTTCCAGAGTTACATGCATGGGAAGGTGGATGGTTTATTATGAGACACCCTGTATATGTTAGTTTTGAAGTGGAAAATGAGGAGCTTTACTGTGATATCACCAAAAACCATTGAGCTGAAATGTGCCTGCAATTCGTCGGACTTAGTTATTTTTCCTAATTCCGATGAAAAAGTCACAACTTTTGAGGTGTTGAAACACTAGCAAGCAATGCTGAATGATTGTTCTGGCCATGCTGGTGAAAGAGGGCCTATATGTGTGCTACTTTTGAGATGGTAAATGTGGAGTTGTGCTGCACTGCTGCTCTGAACATGTGTGCCAAAGTCTGCTCGGAAATGTTTGACTTAGTTCGTAATTTACGAGTGAAAAATCACACAAAACTGGCCATAACTCCTGAAATAGTGCGAACCCCATCCCAAATTTTGGCATGCAACAAGTTAGCAGTATGCTTTTGGTCCTCTCAAAGTTTAAAAAAAATTGAAGGTCCGTTTTTTGAGTAATTTTGTTTTAAAGTTGTTATTGACGATTTACTCAAATTTTTGGCCTCATGACCACCTGTTTTGATGCTTTCATTGGATTCTACATGGAATTAGCTTCAAAATGATATAGGCATGTCTATATCACTTTGTGAATATTGATGGAGCTACAAGCCCTCAAAGATAGCACGTATAGCCCCCGGCCGGGCCAAAATTCCAACTTTGAGGCTGCATATCTCCAGAATTGGGGGTCCCAGGAAGCTGAAATTCTGCATGATTTGGTTTCCCCCTAGGACCTACCTGTGTACCAAATTTGAAAAAAATCGGAGATGGTCAGTGCAATTTGTACAGAAAATTGGTTGAAATGCCATGGAACTCCTCAAAAGTACATCATGTAATATGTGCACATGCGCGCTGTTTTGGTAGATTGATGTCCCAGTCAACTGCGTCCCGTGTGGGATAAATATTTGTTCATTCCGGTATGGAAGTTCAAAAATCTTCGCACTTTCCAGATAAAGTCACTGGATAAAAAAAGGATAAACAAGGTGACAATAGAATGGATATTTTCACAGTGGATGTGTATGGTTCTTCAGCACGTACGTACTCCTAATTAGCTTCATCTCGTAGATCCTTGAAGCTACGCTTAGTTAGTTTCTATCCTTTCGGGTTGGATACGCATTCGTTTCATGTTCAGGCCGGAAATTGTATCAAATTCACTCGCCCCTCTGCGCTCTCTATAGTTTATCCAAATGAAGTAGACGGTCTGCTTCAGATATTGAATTCCATCCGTGTTATGGTACTCACCTACGAACATCAGACCTTACCCACCTACCTACAACATAGGAACCTCACTGTATGCTCTAAACTTGCATGAATGAAGGGGTAGCAATGTTATCTTGTTTGACTGAGCCCTAGTTGTCGAACGCTCATTTGATAAACTATTGTAAGATGAGTAGCTGCTAGCCGACTTTATGTGCACATGAGTGGCTCGTTGCTCTCAGACATTGTTGTACGCATTATAGTAGTTTCGTCGCTCTCAGAAGATTCTCTTGTTCTATTCAGCGCCTTCATTTTATTCATGAATACAGTATTTGGCCCTCATTATTCATGAACCAGCATGAATGTGAGGCGGTAGAGCAACGCCATCATTTCATTAGGAACTTCGCTGCTGCAACATCCCTGCTTTATGTCCAGAGCCGATTGCGACAAGTTCAACAGCAATATGAGCAGTGGTAGTAGTAGTGGCCCCCGCGCGCATACTAATAATCCTCTTTTACCTTCGCCTCTAACTGTTCAAACATGGCGAAAACGATCGCTGAAGGCCAAGGCTGTGATGCTGGAAACATCGACGGTACTGAAACAGAAGCTGGAAGAGAGTTTATCCCTGCCGGCTTTTGTTCAACAGTCCGCGTGCTCCTCTTCTCCTCGTGACGTGCTCAAGAGCTTACACCAAACTCTGTCGCACCGTATCCAGATTTCTTCCTCTGATAATCTACTACGTGTACCCTCTGCTGATGAAAGTAGGTACTTTTCTCTGGCTATCAGGGAGGGCGGGTGTTGCATGGGGGTCTCTGTCGGTGTTGTTCTCACAGTTATACAGGGTACGTGCGTACGATTGTGTGGTGAAACACAGTGTTGGGTGTTGGGTCATGCATGAGTGGTCAGGCGTTAGGCTGGACAAATGAGTTTGGTAGCGTTGTTGGCTTGTTTGCCTCCGTCATGCGTCTGACGAGGGTGAATGTGAGTTTTGGCAACACGCGAGTGCTTGATTGAGTCGCTAGAACATGTTTACATGCGCTGTACATGTGTGGTATATAATATGGTGACGAGATTGGCATGTTTATGTGTATTGTGCAAAGTGTACTATTTGGTTTGTAGACGGGAGTAGTAGCAGTATGAACGATCGAAATGATGCGGATGATTATGGCGATGCAGCGGAAGATCCGGAGTTTGTGGAACTGCAGGAGAGATTCGCCATCGTCGCCAAATATGACGAGGTGAAAAACTGCAGCTGTTTCTCTTGTTTTATTTGGCACATAGTACATTGGAGCATTGGCTAAGTAAGCAAACGCTACCTGTATTTCAGGGTCCAGATGGAAGAGAGGTTGATCCGTGGGAGAATCCCGATTTCTCCCTCTATCACACGACGGATAGATTCGGATTTGTCCAGTACGCACACTAACTGCACACGGGATAAGGAACAATACGTATCGTGGTGATGTGATGTGTGTGTTTTTGCTGCAGTAACGAAGAAGTGCGTGAGGATCGCGAGATGACAGAGGCGCGTCGCAAAGAGATCGAAAGGGAGAAGAAATGGCTCAACATGCTCTTCTACCGATGGCCCAACTTTGATCGCACTGTCAAACTCAGAGATCGAGTTCGAAAAGGAGTCCCGGACAAATTTAGAGCAGAGGTATAGCTTAGGTTACAAGTAATGGCGCGTTCACCAGACGTCCGTAACGTCCGTAACGGACGTCGTCCATCCGTCAACTCATATGGGTTGACGAACGGACGGACGGACGAACACTTATGGGTTGACGAACGGACGGACGGACGTAACGGACGTCTGGTGAACGCGCCATAAGACTTCACGGCTCCCCACGCCTCTAGCGGTTTAAAAGCGAAACACTTCTTATTTTCCAGCACTGTTGCACAAGGAAGGAAGGAAGGAAAAGCAGGGAAGGGAGGCGGGAGGTGGGGCCTTCGCCTCTCTAGGAGTACATGGCCTTGCGCAGTGCGTGCTCTAGGCGTTCATGTAGCGTCTTTGTCGCTTCGTCGCTTCTTTTTTATTGCTTCCGCGCTTCTCGTCAGGTGGCTTGGTGAGCGGTGAAGTCTTACTTGTACCCTTAGCTTTATTATCACGGCAAGGCAATCGGACAGGATAATCCCGACACCAAACCTTTCTTATCTGTGACCAAAGTGAGAATTTAGGGTCACAATTCTTTCAGCGTGTGCAGTAGTACGGAACTGATGCATACCCGCCCTATGCTACAGGGTGCAAAGCCACAAGGCTATGTAGGTTGAGAAAAGCAAAGCTTGGTCTCCGGCTATACTCCATAGTACATGCTTTCTGTATGTCATCATGTACGTACCTACTACATACTGGAGCAGCGATTTATTGGTGCGAGCACATACGCTTCTTATCATGGGAACTTTAGTTGCTGATACGTAAAATACCTAATTGAGTATTTTTGCCATTACGAATGACAGTTGCTTTATGTGATTTAGCTTGATGCCATTGGGTGCGTAACTCGAGACAGAAGACAGTGGAAGGGGGAGGGGGACTATTATTCTGCGTAAAAGAGACATTATGAGGATTTTCGCGTGTTCCTTGTTTGCGGTGGGACGTATATCGATAGAGCATGAGCAGATCGATATGCACTGTCTTGCGTACGTACTGTACTGTGCTACATAAACTTTTCAGCAGCAGTTGGTTGTTTGAGCGAAATTTTAGTAGCTCCTTCGAGTGTTAAGGGGGTAGGTCTGAGGCGGTGCCAGAGATTCTTATTCTGTTGTAGTTGTGGAAGAAGGTGCTGGAGGTTGACAAGCTGAAGCAGCAAAATCCAGGAGTCTACGAGGCACTAAAGAAACGAGCTCGATTACTCGCCAGAGACATCAAGCAGATAGATCTCGACATCAACCGTACATACAGGGATCATCTGTTCTTCAGAAAGCGATATGATATCAAGTAAGGCAGGAGAACTGCATTCATGCAGTTTCTTTGGATAGAGTATGGTTTGTTGTACTCACTGTTGTTTGTTGTTCTGCCTATTTGCGGATGTCTGTGTTGTAGACAACAGCATTTACTTCATGTGTTGGGTGCTTACTCCATGTACAACACGGAGGTGGGATACTGTCAGGGAATGAGTCAGATCGCTGCTCTACTGCTCATGTATATGGACGAGGAAGAGGCATTCTGGGCTCTGCATAGTCTCATGTGCGACCACAGACACGCAATGCACGGTACGTGCAGCCGTCATGGTTTTCTTCCGGTCACTTGTCAAGAGCGTTTATGATAATGCCTACGTATGGCTGGTTTTTATTGCTGTAGGCTTTTTCATGCCGGGCTTCCCTAAGCTGATGCGCTATCAACTGCATTATGAAAAGATACTCAGCAAGTACTTGAACAGGCTCAAGAAGCATATGGTAGGCTCGAATAGTACATGTGGGGTACTCTGGGGTAAACGCGGCCTTGGGGTAAACCAAACCCCGCCGCCTAGCGCTAAAATTCGCTTTTTCCAAACGGGTGGATGGGTTGGTTTGATACCCCTCCTGTGAAACGGCCGGGTTTCCCCCACAGTGCCGTACGTATACGTAGCCTATATCGCCGCGTGTGATAACTACCTAGTCAATTGCAGGCAGCACAACCTTTATTTTTAGGATAAAATGCAAGTGCCATCGATCTACACTACCAAGTGGTGGTTCGGCTGCTTTCTAGACCGGGTAGGTAGTTAACTCCTCCCCAATTGGTCTCTCAAAGTGGTCAACCGGTTGCGCAACCGACGTCAACCGTTGCCATGGTTACACAACTTCCATACATGGGTTGGCATCGGTTGCGCAACTCCTCCATATATGTCGGTTGGCGTCTGTTGCGCAACCAGTTGACCACTTGTGAGGAGCCATTTGGGGAGGAGTTAAGTACGTGGTTTTAGACAACCAACCATTCATGTTGCGTAGCGTGTGTCGCCCGGTCTTACATGTGCACTTTGTTCTGTTCGCAGGTTCCTTTTACGTTGGCGCTGCGATTGTGGGATATGTTCATCCTGGAAGGCGAAGCGGTGCTGGTTGCTATGCCATATAATATTATGAAAATGCACCAGAGTAAGGCCGGCCTTCGGCATTTCTGCCTACACAATATATAGTATCCCTACTGCATGTACTATGTATGTACAGTTCAGTAGGATCGTACATGTTTTGAAAGGGTGATGAGTAGTATTAGGAGTAGTAGTACTGTAATGTTTCGTGTATTGCCCCCCCTCGAATATAGCCCCCCCTCGTATATAGCCCCCCCAAATCGGTGCCTATCGTCATTTGTACTCGTATATAGCCCCATATCAAAGACCGCGAAAAACGATGAAAACGAAGGTTTTTACAGCTAAAAACAGCGTTTTCTACGTGTTTCTAGCCATAGAAGTTGATGGCTTATCATTTGGGACAGTTTGGGATACATTTTGGTTTTCACCCCTCTTGACCACCTCAGCAGAAATGGTCAATCCTTGTCAAAAATGATAATTTTTGCGCAAGAGCAGCCTGTTTTAGACCACTTTAGCTTGTGTAAAGGCAAAATAAGCCATAAAAACGAGTTCAGGGGGTCAAATAACCTTACTTTGGTCACTAATGTAAAATGCCGTCTTATTTAACCCCCCCCCCCCCCCTTTTGTATAGCCCCGCCTCGAATATAGCCCCCCTAATCGGGGCTTACCGATCTTATAGCCCCAGGGGGCTATACACGAAACATTACAGTATGTATGTACCTTACATATGCTGTGCAGCACTTGCTAATACACAATTTATGTACAGCGTGTACGTACGTACACGTGTTACAGAGGAATTGCGGGCGGCGAACTTCGAAGAATTTTTGGACGTGGTGCAGAATCGGCTGGCGGAGGATTTCGGCTATCCCGACGCAGTGGTGATCGAGTCGCTGATGGGCTGCATGCGTAAGCTGCGGCTGGATAAGCTGCATCTGCCCCCGGCGCCAGCTGAGAACGCGGAGGTGCCTCTGCAGCCATTCGGCCACATCCTCAGTCGACCCATGGACGACATCAATCGCTCCGTCTCCGCCATACAGAGCAGGAAAACCTCCAGAGCTCCCTGTAAGTTGTACTAAAAGTGGGTACCCTAATGCTTGGTAGAGGTATTGTGTAGTAAAAAGTACGTATGCATGGGTACGTAATGGTTGGTAGGTATTGTGTAGTAAGTACGTATGCATGGGTACGTAATGCTTGGTAGGTATTGTGTAATAAGTACGTATGCATGGGTACGTAATGGTTGGTAGGTATTGTGTAGTAAGTACGTATGCACTTCAAACTCTTCATTCAACCACTGATGAAAAGTGACACAAGTCCGAACCACGTGTTCCCTTCTCATACCTACTACCAAGGATCCATGAACAAGAATAGAATCTTGCATGGCCTGCGCAGATCGATCCCTGACCGGAAACGTCGTCTTAGAAATAACCGATAATTTGCATGCTGGATCGTACATATAAATGTACGATCGTGTATGATAATGTACGATCGTGTATATGAATGTACGATCGTATATATAAATGTACGATCGTATATAAAAATGTACGATCGTACATAGAAATGTGCGATCGTGCATAAAAATGTACGATCGTACATTTCTATGTACGATCGTACATTTATATATACGATGGTACATTATTATACACGATCGTACATAAAAATGTACGATCGTATAGTTGATTATCTGCGCTCGAAAAGCGCGCGCAATCTCCAAGCACACAAGCTCGCTCTCTCTTCACAGAAACGAAAATATGGCCGAATTTTGCCTATTTGGTCATGTGCATACCTTGGCCGTTAGTAGCTGACGCCATGCTGATGGTTGGAAAGCTGAGAAGAAGCACCAAATCTTGTTGACAAAGATAGCGAATGCTTATAGATGCCAGTAGACGACAAGAGAACACGAAAATACTTTGAAAACTTCCCTTACTCTGCGGTCTGCTTGGAGATTGCGCGCGCTTTTCGAGCTCAGATAATCACCTATTTTTATGTACGATCGTATATATAAATGTACGATCGTGTATAATAATGTACGATCGTGTATATAAATGTACGATCGTGTATAAAAATGTACGATCGTACATGTACGATCGTACATTTCTATATACGATCGTACATTTATATATACGATCATACATTTCTATTTGCGATCATACATTTCTATTCACGATCGTACATTTATATATACGATCCATCATGTATATGATCGATCATTATTTCCTTCGGTTATTTTGAGGACGACGTTTCCGGTCAGGGATCGATCTGCGCAGGCCATGCAAGATTCTATTCTTGTTCATGGATCCTTGCTACTACTGTACACTACATCCGCTAATTACTTATGGTAATTCGAGGTAAAACCAAACTACATAAGTTTTGGACTTTTCGGCTATCTTGCATTTTCTAGCTCATAACAAACACAATAGAATGCAGAAGTGCAGTGCAAATCGCTAAGCCCGCCCAACCGAGCTGTAGTTGGGCTCAAAGTCAAAATCATTTGGCTTGGCTGGTATAGACCAGTTGCGCTAGAATTATGGATGGTAGCAAGCTGACCCCTCAGTATTACACTGTTTCAGTCAATTTTTTGATCGATAAAAGGGGAAAGGAAAAATGCACTGAAAAAAGTAAGTGGGGTCAGCTCGCGAGCGCACATAACTCTTAGCGCAACTGGTCCGTAAGTTGGGTGTTGTTCGGTTATGCCACCAAAGAGACCATGGCCTTCATCTAGCTTTTTCTGTTTAGCTGTATGTACTTCGGCGAACGCAACTCCGACGCACAGGCGATCATCCAAGAAGACGGCTGCTGCTGTCAAGCGCCGGTCACCAGACGCCACCCCTACCACATCGCCCAAGAGACAGTCGCCAGTACGCACTCCGGCAGGCAGCAGAAGTGCGGAACCAGTGGAGGCGCCTAGGAGGGAGGAGAAAAGGAAGCCTGCAGGAACGGGATCTGTGACATCGAGGAGACAGGACGGCGAGACCGCCGCTGGATCGGTTAAGTTGAGACAAGCCGGCTCCTTTTATGATAACGTGGAAGAATCGTCAGAAGGCCAGCAGCAGCAGCATGGAAATAGTACTGCAGGCTACCACTACGACGACAGTAGACGTGCTGCGCGCTATTATGGGTCAGGGCAAGGAGTGGGCAAGAGCAGTCCGTATTATGACTACCACGTTCCCTCGTCATCGTATCATCCGCCGCCGCCGCCACCTCACGGTCGCGGCTCGTATTTTGACCCGAGGGAAGCATCGCGAACGTTCCTCGGTGGTTACGAGGCGTATGGAGAGGAGGAGGCGAAGGCGCAGTTTCTCTCCTCTTCTGAGCAGGCTGAGTCGGAAGTGCGCAAGGAGAAGTATCGCCTGCCTGACGGCTCCTTCGTCTTCCAGACCACCAGCGAGACGACGGTGACGGAAGTGCAAGAGACGCGGACTCGAACCACCCTCACCCCCTCGCCGACGTCTGCCACGAGCAGTACTGGAGGGACGGCCAATCAGCCGTCGGTGGCCATGATTCGGCGAGGCGCCAACCACGTGACATACGTGGAAGTCGTCCCGGAGTACCCGCGACTGTCCAGATTTCCGGTGTCGTCCACGCAACACGCCGGAAGCAGCGGTCATAATCAACATTTTCTCCGCCATCCACGCCAAACTCAAATATGATTGAATTGCAAGCGCATGCTTTGAAATGTTGCAGCTGCATCTTATTTATTTATCCGATATGTGCTCTTGTGTACGTGTCCTGTCGCCAGGATGGCCATGGGTGGCTAACGAAAAGGGGGGTCTCGTCATAGCCTATACACAGGGGGGGGGGGGTCTTGTCATAGGGGGTCTCGTCATAGCACATACACACGGGGGAGGGGGTCTCTTCATAGGGGGTCTCGTCATAACACATACATACGGAGGGGGGTCTCGTCATAGATTATGTACACACAGAGGGGGGTCTCGTCATAGCATGTACACACAGAGAGGTCTCGTCATAGGGAATCTATGACGAGACCCCCCCCCCTCCCCCTCCGTATGTATGTGTTATGACGAGACCCCCTATGACGAGACCCCCCCCCCCCCCCCCCCCCCTGTGTATCGACTATGACGAGACCCCCCTTTTCGTTAGCCACCCATGGCCATCCTGGCGACTTCAGGGTTGAGTATGTACGCGTAACGTACATACAGTACATACAACAGCAATATGCGTGAGTAGCCTATGCCCTATACATACACGTGCTATCGTACAATGTATTGTGTCGGAATATATAGGGTGTCTCACGTAGACCTCCCCTAACGATCCAGCCTTATAACTTCTGTATTACAGTAGATATCAAGCTCAAATTATCCGTGCTAGATGCGGGCCTATCTGGCTCAAATTTTGCCGCAAAGTATGGCGTACTCTTCTTTGGTTTCTGTGGACAAAATTTCAACTTGATATCTGCTCTAGGGCCGGTGGATCTGCTCTAGGCTGGATCGTTAGAGAGGTCTACGCGAGACACCCTGTAGATGAAGGTTTAGAACTGTGATGGGATTATACCTTTAGGATTGGGCTGAGTATTGTTCCGTTCATTGCGCAGTGCATATTTTATTGCTCCTGGGATGATACGCATGTCTTGTTTATAAAGTTAGGGGTTGTGTGGCGGGACGAATCCAATGATGAAGGATCGGTTTTTCAAATTTCCGTCAGTATTGTAACAAAAACTGCATACGTTTACCAATGGAAATTTTAAAAATCTATCCTCGCATCCCCATCAGCCCGTCACTCACTGTGGAGATTTTCCCGCACAGTCCCTTAAGGTCTCAATGCCCTGTTTCGGAGCCAAATTTGAGGCTTCCTCGTAGCCGTTGTGTGCAAGATAATAGTGATCACTTATCATGTAAATATAGAACAACCCTTCCTCTACACGTACACCAAACGGCAGCGCCAAAGCTCTTGTATACGGCGCAGTACGACACGCCGAAGAACGCCCCAAAAACCAAGCGATATGGGTGTTCCAAAGGAACCGCTGGGTATTTTTCAACATGCGGCACACCGTTCAACGCGTCTTGACGAGAGGAATTGATTGGTACCAGCGGCGCCTCTCTACGTTGCCTCTACGCAAAGTTATCCAAGAAAAACTTGTTTGAAAAAGTTATCGTTTCAATCAAGAATAGCGCCACGGAGAGGCCGTTTCAAGAGGCGCTCTATGGCGCATCAAAGAGTTCGTGTAACAAGCTTTCCATCGATATCTTGATCTCCTCTCAACTCGCTTTCGTTGGCCCAGGAGAGACCTGGACCGAATTTATCCAGAAGTCCATGCATAGACAGTTGTCCCTGCATAGTACAAAGACGAGCGCAGAGAGCGCGACCGGAGCGGAAACAGCGAACGGAAAACAAGCAGATGGATGATCGTATGGTGTCAGGAAGTGAAAACAGCTGGAATTAGATATCACCAGATCCTTCACTAGTAGTACAGGAGTCCACGCTCAGAAAAACAGGACATTGAGACCTTAAGTGCTGCATTTTACTCCATTAGGAGAGTGCTATTATTTATGCAACGTCTTTTACATGGTATACGTTATGTTATTCGGGTAACACCCAACCTGCGGATAGTATTATCAAAGTAATTTCTTGTTAGCAAAAGAAAGACTGCGTATTGCTAGGAGTATATAAAGGGCTTAGGGGAGTAGGAAGCAGAGATAACTACTGAAAAGACGGTACTTTCGGGGCTCCGTTTCGATGGCTTTGAGTAGGTGCAGAAGCATAAAAATTATACGGGCAAGTTGCCCCAAGAGTCTACTTTTCGATAATCTGCATGCGACCGCAGAAGCTTTCACTTTGTTTATCAATTTGAGTCGACGCGCGCCTCGTTTTTATCTACAACCACTGCTCGGGATGGGTCCATCTATTTCAGTTAAGCGGAATAGCGGTTGGAGCGCCACTCCTCGAGAGAACGCGTTTGTTCGCTATCGAACCTGTAGTAGGCATGTACAACTGACGCTGCCAACCGATATTCCGGTTGGTCGCTATGGAACTGTGGTACGTATGTGCAACTTACGCTGCCAACCGATATTCCGGTTGGTCTTTCGCGGCGCGGCGCTCCAACCGATATTGCGGTTGGCCAACCGGAATAGCGGTTGACCCGTCCCTAGTATTGGGTGAAGAGAAAAATGTGGCCCGCGACCTCGTCGCCCTTTTCGACCCAAATTGATAGAGGAAGTAAAAGCGCTTGCGGTCGCATGCACATGATCGAAAAGAAAAATTTTGGGCAACTCGCTCGTATAATTGTATGCCTGTACGCCTACTAAACGCCATCGAAACGGAGCCCCGAAAACACCGTGTTTTCAGTACTAAGCCTTTCTTCACACTCCCCTAAGCTTTATGCAACTCCTAGTATTGCACATAGAGAGTGGGTGAATGTCGTGAATATTTCTGTGAGAAATTACTGTTATGCTCCATGTTGCTATACACATTCCTTGAAATTGTTGTGAGTAAGCCCAACACCTGCGAAAAAAGCAAATGTAATCTATATCATTTTCTGGCATATTTTATTTTATTAGGCTATTTTGGCTGCATAGTAATACCGTGATATTATATTACTTTATTATTTATTGCTGCACAAATGAACAATATTCGAAGTGAAATAAAGCAAATGCGAGGAAGGCCATTGCTTCTAAAGTGAAAGAACGCCCTTATTTTGACGCTACCCCAGTAGTGAAATCATCGGTTCGTAATCTTGGTAGGATCGGGCTCAGCGCTTGCTGAGTCTTCGAATTCCATGAAGTCCTAAAGATTGCGGATGGTATAGCCGTCGCTAAGTAAAAAAGCGACGTGGTACTCGTTCTTATGTTGTTGCTTACGATGAGAAAAGCCGTAGCAAGCAGGGTCGCCTTCATTTTCACATCCATGCTCATGGGAACTGAGTTGTAAAGAAAAAGCACCGCACACTTTTCGCATACTGATTGACTGACTGCATTATGTACGTACGGTAGGGGGCCTTCAGTGTGATGTGGAAGGTATTACATGTGATCCCGAAATTGTCAGCGTCCGTAAAAAGTTCTTGGACGAAGCCACTGAATTGTTTCGAGACGCAACCGATCTTTTGGTTACCATCAGCAGTGTACACCTGCAATCAAGCTGCTGGCTTGAGTTTATCTAAAAGTGCGGCTCCTGCCCTCGTTCTTTTCAGATTGGTCCCATCACAACCCTTCCAGGCTAAAGGTCATGAGTTAGGCTGCTACCATACACATGAACAAATAAAATTCGTCGTCACTGGGTGAACTCATGACTTATTTCGGCTGGTCCAGACAGAGATTGAAAGGATTGGGGCCAATCTGAATGAAAAAGAGTAGGAACCAGAATAATACCTACATAGTTCTAAAGGCATACCTACTCTCTTACGGAAGTTAGTGAAAATTTTTCGCTAAACAATTAGCGACGGGCTTTTTGCTGACAAAAATAGTGAAAAGTCGCTAAATTATTAAGAGAATCTGAGGAATGATTAGCGATTTGGTCCACTAACTAAAGCATATAGCACAAAACCGCTAACGGTTAGCAGCTTCATTTTGTATAGCTCTTGTTTGGGCGGGAAATAGTATGAATCAAGTTAGCGATTTTTCACTAAAATACAGTAGTGACATTTTGAATTTTTACCAACCGCCATTTTGAATTTGACAAAAGCGTCAGTCTGTGGTTGGTAGTACATAGCTTCACCTTTTTTGTTGTTATTCTTGTTCTTTTTTGTGACAATTATTTCCGTAAATGCTGGATGGATGGAAAGAAGGACTTGTTCATCAAAAGTGGCCCAGGTTTGTTCATTTAAAATTCTTTTGTTTTCGACTTTTCTCAATACTGTACAGCACAGTATGTATTGCTCATACATCACTGTGAACACAAAGTGCTGTATTTCAGTAACTTTTGGCCACGAAGCACAAATTGTCAGTGCGCCACACAGCTGCCTCTGCTCTGCCTGCAGTCACCAATCAGCGGTTTACTGCCCCTGGACTGATCAATAAGCCAAAGAAGCAGTTCAAGAAGCAAATGTGGCGGATGACCATTAGTTCCAGCAGGCAGATCATGCCTGCCATGCTGGGTCAATCAAAATGGTTGAAAAGAAGGGCACTATTTCCCGATGAAACCATCCTTTTCTTTCTGGGAGCATTCTGGTATGTGTACACCCCTGCTATGTGTACATGAATTTCTGATATGGTTGCTTGTTTCTATCAGTTTACTTTTGATCATATAGGCGATAGGCCTATTTCTCACTGAATATAAATAATTATGTAGAGTAAGAGTGTAGGTACGTACATACCTAGGTCGGTAGGTACGTGTCGTAGGTATACTGTTTTGTTTCTATCTACTGTACACATCATGTGCTAGCAAATTGTGATACTTTTCACTTTTATAACTAGCGTTATTAAAAGTGCTAAGCTTGCAGCTTTTTTATTTATGTCTCTACTATGCAATATTCATTGTGATCTCACTTATGCAACATTATTGTTGTTGTTTTCTCATAAATAAAATTGCTAACCCATTGAGTCGAATAGTGAAAAATCGCAAACTGGTTCAGAATATAATTGCTAATCGGTTCAGAAAAATGTACTAAAAGAAAGTGAAAGATTTCGCTAAACGTTTAGTGAAAAAATCGCTAACATATTTTAGCAATTTTTAACTAATTGCTACTGATGTCCCTATGCCGCTAATAGTTTAGCGACAAGTTTAGTGAAAAATCACTATTCTGAGTAAGAGAGTACATAACAGGTTACAGTACGTGTACATTACATGGAATTTGAAGTCACAGCAGAAGCATTTGAGCCATGGGCACAATGGTCCAACGATCCGTGCTTTGACATATCCAGAGGAATCCTTTACCTTGAACTTTGTACGAAAGCCGCACGATTGCTCCACCGTGCCAATTAGCCCTTTATTGCCCCCAACTTTTTTGGCGTCCGAAATATTGCTCGGTGAGGCAATATATTGCGTGGCACTTTTTCAAATTGCCTGTCGGCAGGCAATTTCGGCCGTTGCCGGGCAATATATTGCGATGTCCTGAATTCGTATTGCTAATTTTTTGTATGGAGAAAAAAAGTTGAAATTGCTTCACGTTTGTATGGGGATATTGCCTAATTTTTGGACGAAATTTCTTGGCAACTTTTTTCATATTGCTTGTTTTTGGATCAGAATTGAGCAATATATTGGCACATTAAACAATTTTGAAAGACATATTTTGTATAACAGGCAATATTTCGAAGGGATTTGTATAACAGGCAATACAAAAAGAAACAATTTAAACAAAAAGAAGCAATTTAGTACAAATTGAAATTAGTACTATATTGCATTAAAAAGTGGGGGCAATTTCAGACCGTTTTTATTTTCTCCGGATATTGCTTAGAGGTTTTCGGACGATTTTTCGTTTTTTAGAGGGGTAGCAATATATTGCTTCCACGAAAAAGTTGAAAATTCGGCCGATTAAGCAATTGCTCCAAAAGGTGGCAAAGGGCAATAAAGAGTTAGGCGGCCCGAAGAAAATCAACAAAACAAGCAATGCTCAAGGGCATAAAGAGAGAATAGGTGTTGGCCTAACCTGGAGGTGCTTCCACATATATTTCGCCAGCGCAACACGGAAAACATGCACAGTAGTTGCAGCAGGCGACAGGAACGCAACACTTGAAAGGTCGAATAACACGAATCACCTCCTGAAAGCCTCGAATCAGTTTATTACAACTACGAGTGTTATCCCACTTATATTTTGTATATAGGCCTCGTCGTTACTTTGTTGAAGTTGTCAGTGATATGAACTTTGAATCCTCTGTATGCTCCGCAGATCTGACGCGCGCAGAAGTTGCTTTTCTCGGCGGCGAAGTAGATTTGTTGACCCATGGAGTTTCGAATGACGTATTTGTTACACCCTTCCCAGCCGACGAAAACTTCCAACAGCTCTACTTGCTGCTTGATCAACACTTGATCCACTTGGCTCAAGTATTCCAATCCCGGAGGACAATAACGGACATGCTCCGAACCCGTCCAGCCTCCTTAAGAAAAACTCGCTACGATAGGTATGCTGCCGTAACTTAACCAAAAGTACGGTACCGTATTTACCGGTGCATAGCCCATGCAAAAATTGAGAGGTCCTATATAATATGGGGCTTTCATAGGGCTATGCATTGAGGAGGGCTAAGCATGGGGCATTTTTTTGTTTTTGAGAGTTGCGCAGAGGCATATTTTTTAGGCCAAAAGCACGTGCTTTAGGGCATAATTGAGGCCAAAAGGGTTATTCTATGCATTGGGCATCTTTTATACATTGCCTATATATGGGCCATGCATTGGTTGGGGGCTACGAATTGAGGGGGCTATGCACCGGTAAATACGGTATTGCGATAGCAGCGCTGCTATCGCAATTCTCTCTTTTCCAGGATCGAATACGGTGCAACATTCTTGCATAAGGTGCGCGATCACACCTACCTAGACCGAACACCTATGTATGTAATTTACTTAGGTAGAACGAACCTGTGGTAGGATACTGTCCATGTCCAGCTCCAGGCGTTGGCTGCATAGTGACCACAGGCACTGCTTGTTTGTTCTCCATCTATCTTGTCGGATCAAGAGACACAGACAGAAATCGGTAGACCGCACAGCCGATACGCTTGCTTTACAATACTAACATACAGCTGAGTAAAGTAAAGTAAACCAACCTTAGAAAAAGTAGTAGGCTTTTCACATGGAACGTTTTACATTTTATGTAAAAGGCATTATTTTGTGCTTTTATGTGCCCTATAGCGATGAGATGAGTATCCCCTCCCCATTGCTCATAATAACAATCAATCAGTGCACTGTAATGCCGGGTTCATAACCCCTCGAAATAACCCCTCGTATATAACACCCTAAACGGCCCTCATTTGCCCTCGTATATTAGCCCCTATCATAATCCGAAAACGACAGTAAAAATCAATGTTTTCTGCATAGAAAGAAACCGCGAATAAAGACACTTTTACTTCGTTTCACCGTGAAAACAGTGCATCTGAAAGCTTTTCCTTATACTTTCCATCTGACGAACAAAAGTAGGTATGTCTCCTTGAAAAGGGTTACTAATGGCAATTTCTGAGATGTTATGCATTCGTTTTTACCAGGTTTCAGGTTATTGTTTCAGAAAACATCCAAAATAAGGTCAAAAATGAACTTTCGTTTGCATAGACATTTGCATAGCCAACTTTACGTTTTACACAATACACACACAGTTTGACCAAGGCGCGCTAACTCCGCTCCCTCAACGCGATAAGTCTTCACTGTACCTGTGTTATGTAGTGTAAAACGCAAAGTTGTCTGTTCAGATGTCTATGCAAACCTGGATTGCTACGCTCGGCGAAGATTTCTTGGTATGCACATTAAGGCCAGTATGCAATGTCGGTAAAGGAAGAAGTCCTAGTCATGGTTATGCAGCATCACGTATAGGTACACCTACGTACACTACGTACGTACATAGTTACATACGCACATAAAATGCGAAAGAACATTCGGAAGGAACTTCGTGGTTGTAGAACTTCGTGGTTGTTGTAACTTCGTGGTTCGTGGTTCGTGGTTGTAGAGCATTGTGAAGCAAGCATGTACTGAACTGCCGACGATGACGACTATAGCCTAGCCCCACTGCCCCCACATGTTCATGTTATCATCGTCCGCACTTGTTTCGAAAGCCATGAAATCCTGCAAAGACGGGTGTCATACTGTCATCTCAAATAAATATGCGTAGAATAACATTGACATTGCGCTTTCCTTTGCCTCGACTCCATCACGAACGCTACCGCATATCTCCATCTCCAACCTCAAACGCAGCGCGGCTACAGGCTACTGGCAGTAAAGAGCTATCTAATCGGAAGTTTTGCTAACTTCAAGGTACTGGTGTGGTACTACTGTAATGTTTCGTGTATTGCCCCCTCGAATATAGCCCCCTCGTATATACCGTTTTACCGGCCCCCTCCCTATGCATAGCCCCATATTGGCAAAACATAAAAAGCGCCCAATGCATAGCCCCCCCCCCCCCCCCCTATGCATAGCCTCATATGTACTGTAGAGAGTACCTGAAGCTACCTACATAAGCTGGTCATAAGCTACCCGTAGCCACTCCCACACCAAGGTAAGATGCCTATAAGCCTGCTTAGGGTGTATTGTACCAGAATAACCCTGTTAGACCTCGATTATGCCCTAAACGTGCTTTTGACCTAAAAAAAATGCCTCTGCGCACCTCTCAAAAACATAAAAAATGTCCCATGCATAGCCCTATGCATAGCCCCCCCCCTATGCATAGCCCCATATAGGACCTCTCAATTTTGCATACCGGTAAATACGGTAGCCGCCTCCATAATCGGTGCCTATCGTCATTTGTACTCGCCCCATTTTTGTACTAGCCCCATATCAGAGTGAGACCGCGAAAAACGACGAAAACGAAAATTTTTACAGCTGAAAGCAGCGTTTTCGACGTGTTTCTAGCCATAGCAGTTGATTGCAATCATTTGGGACAGTTTGGGATACATTTTGGTTTTCACCCCTCTTGACCATCCCATCAGACATGGCCGATCATAGCCCAAAATGATAGTTTTTGCGCAAGAATAACTTGTTTTAGACCACTTTAGCTTGAAAACATGCAAAATAAACCAGAAAAATGAGTTCAGGAGGTCAAAAAACCTTATTGGTCACTAATGCAAAATGCCCTTTTATAGCCCCCCTTTTGTATAGCCCCCTCTCGAATATAGCCCCCCCCCTCCGATCGAGGCTTACCGATCATATAGCCCCAGGGGCTATATACGAAACATTACAGTATATCCTATCCGTATGAAAGCATAGCCTAGCCGGTCGGTTGCATGGAGAGTGGAGATACAATATGTGTGAGTACTGTTTCTGATTGGAGTCGGCGTCGAGAATGAATGAAAAACTTAGGGAATGCATGGTTTTTGCACATACTATGAGAAAAGTGGCAGCCATAAGAGTCGCCTTGACTTTGACATCCAGGTTCATTGGAACTAAAAAAGAATAGCACGAGCATTATTTTCAGCACAATACTGGGAAGGCCCTGTGCTTCATATTTATCATAACATCCATAAAAACGCGTTGCGGCTTCTGTTGTCTTGTCATCCCCCTGATGAATGTTCCTACAGTATCTAATAGGCTATAACCTATATTGGCGTCGTGTTCCATGCTACGGCCGTTTTGGTCCCAATCAGGGGCCCGGGCCCCCGATCAGGGGCCCCCGTAGATCGTTGAAAAATAGAGAACGGGGCCCCCAATCGGGGGCCCGGGCCCCCGATTGGGACCAAAACGGCCGTAGCATGGAACACGACGCCAATACTAGCTGGCATAGTCTCTCTTCCATATGTAGTCTTGGTAATACATAACGAATATTGTTGAGGCATTCGTACGTACAGGTGACTCCGAAATTATCGGCGTCGGTGAAGGCTTCCTTGATAAGCCCACTCCACTGCTTGGCAATGCTTCCGATTTCTGTACTTCCGTCAGGAGTGGATACCTAAAAGGTGTATCAGAATATACCCTCCGTATATTGGTGCCTCTATCTCCATAGCGGAGTGAGTGTCATTTTAACATGCGGTCTTTTATAAGTACCCAAAGCTTCAACGTGCCGAAAGTTTGAACCTTCATTACTTCCTTGGTAGAGGGACAATGGGGCTGAAATTTTGCCTGCCCAATATTGTAGAAACCTTAGCTACAAAATACAAAAAAAGCGTACAGGAATCGAATGCTCCACTAAGGAATGAGAGGCACAAACACCTGGAAAGTATACCTTGATACACCCTATAGGCTATATGTATGCAGTATACATATCGTAACATGTACGTACGTGTACGTTATAAACACGTCTATGTATGTAATGTATGTACTCAACAACCTACTCGGCGAACGCACAGAAGTATAAGATACAATACGTACGTGGAACTTTATGTCACCACAGTAGCCCAGGCAGCCCAGGCAGGGAGGTCCTTCGATTCGAGCTACTGCGGTTCCAGCGGCATCCTGCACGGACAAGAAGAGCCAGCAGTTGCAATTTTGTACAACCGTCCCAATCGGCACTCCTAAAACCTCGCCACGCTTGCACCATCGTACTGGTGACTTTGAAGTTACAACAGAACCGAACAGAACACAGTGACCGTAGTACAAAAAGGTAAAGATGAGCTTTTAAGAAAAGGTCCACGAAAGAGCGGGGCAGCCCAGTATGGGGACCTGAAACCGGCTGATCTCCGATTTCGACGAAACCTAGCTCATTTGAAAGCGCGTAAAAAGTTATGTAAGATGCGACTATTCCGACACTTCTGCGCTTAACCGTTAGCGAGTTACGGCCGCTCAAGTTTGGCCAACTTTAGTGACACTTTTTTACCACTGAATTTTCAGGCCTTTCTCGTATAAACGGCCATATCTCGGTAACCAGTAGGGATATTCGCGTGCGGTTTTTTTTGTTCAACTCCCCATTCTTCGCAGAATTATATACGGTCCGAAAGAAATTTTTAACCCCTACTGTAATCGAGATATTGAGACAAACGTGGTGTCGATTTTTTGAAAATTGGCAACGTTAGGGCCTAACTTTGACTGAAGATTGCCAAGCTCGGCAATGGTGCACAGAGACGGCACCTAGCTCATTGAATAGCTCAACTCTTGCTCTTTCGAATGGTATATGCCATGTCCATTCCGCTGAAGAAAAATTTTGAATTACAGGCTGTTTTTGCCGAATGTGCGATTTGAAGGTTTAAGACGCCATTTAAGCGTTTTAAAGATGTGATTTTTGAAATCTACATCAAATTCTACACAAGGTAGGTTCTTTGATTTTGGCCTATCTGAAAGCAAAATAGGCCAAAATAGACCAAGTGTTGCACTCAGTACTGCAAAAGTTCACCAAAATGACAGGTACCCTGAACTCAGAAGGAACTCAAAAGTTCGCCAAAACTGCCCACCGTTCAATGTCTATTTGTTGTTGTAATAAATTTTTGGTGGAAATTTGAAAAAACCAAAGGACCTACCTGGTGTAGAATTTGATGTAGATTTCAAAAATCGCATCGTTAATACGCTTAAATGCCGTCTTAAACCTTCAAATCGCACATTCGACAAAAACAGCCTGTAATTCAAAGAACAGTAATGTAACAGTAATTCAAAACTTTTCTTCAGCGGAATGGACATGGCATACACCATTCGAAAGAGCAAGAGTTGAGCTATTCAATGAGCTAGGTGCCGTCTCCGTACACCATTGCCGAGCTTAGCAATCTTCAGTCAAAGTTAGGCCCTAAAGTTGCCAATTTTCAAAAAATCGACACCACGTTTGTCTCAATATCTCGATTACGGTAGGGGTTAAAAATTTCGTTCGAACAGTATATAATTCCGCGTAGAATGAGGAGTTGAACAAAAAAAAGCGCATGCGAATACCCCTATTGGTTGCCGAGATATGGCAGTTTATGCGCGAAAGGTCCAAAATTGAGTTGGACAAAAGTGTCACTCAAGTTGGCGAATCTTTGAGCGGCCATATCTCGCTAACGGTTAAGCGCAGAAGTGTCGGAATTGTCGCGTTTTACATAACTTTTGACGCGCTTTCGAATGAACTAGGTTTCATCGAAATCGGAGATCAGCCGGTTTCAGCCTTTGCCCCGCTCTTTCGTGGACCTTCTCTTAAATGGTCACCTGGAGGCGCTTCCACGGAAATTTCGGTGGCGCAGCAACGACAGCAAGTGCAGCAGTTGCAGGAACAAAAGCCAGCGCCACATTTGAAAGGTCGAATGACGCGAATCAGTTCCTAAAAATAAACAACACGACCGATAGGGGTTCGGCAGACCAATATTTTCACATATTTCCAGAAGTCGAGAAGGAAGATTTGCTGGATGTGCCAGGATGTGCTGGATGTGCTGGATGCCTTATCCATTTGACTACACACCCAGACGACCTCAGTCGCACAACTTTCCCTTTTGATCATGAGACAGCTAGCGCCGGTTTTCCTAGGAGAGGGCGCCTATTGGGCACCTCTCAATCATCCAGGGCCGACTAGAGCGACGTACGTCGAGAAGGAAAATTTGCTAGATGTGCCAGGGAATCGAACCCTGGAACCTCTCGCGTTCCAGGCGAGTGCCTTATCGCTTATCCATTTGACTACACACCACACGACCTGAATCGCACAACTTTCGCCCTTTTGATCATGAGACAGCTAGCCGGTTTTCCTCGCAGTGCGCCTATTTGGCACCTCTCAATCAACCAGGGCCGACTAGAGCGACGTACGTCGAGAAGGAAAATTTGCTGGATGTGCCAGGGAATCGAACTCTGGACCTCTCGCGTTCCAGGCAAGTGCCTTATCCATTTGACTACACACCCAGAAAACCTCAGTCGCACAACTTTCCCTTTTTATCAAGCTATTCACATTCACACGTACTGTATATGCATGGACCTATTCTAAAACAACACAATGCACGCACAGACACCGTTTTCCTTTGTCTTGGCATGTTGGGGGGGGGGGGGGGGGGGGAGAGAACGGCACAAGCACGACTCATTACCTTGCCGAAGTTGTCAACGATGTGAATGGTAAAACCGCGACTTGCTCCGCAACAGTATCGTTGGAAGAAGTTGCTCTCCTCCGAGGCGTAGTAAATCTGCTGTCCCATGCTGTTCTGTATGACGTATTTGTTTTCTCCTTCTATTCCGACGAATACCTCCAGCAGCTCGATCTGCTGCTTGATTAGCACCTGGTCCAGACCGCTCAAGTACTCCAAACCCGGCGGACAATCCGAACCGGAAGCCATACGCCGTGCCACTTGCCCCACTTGCCTGGGCAAGGAGGCAATACGCGAGCCCCACTTGCCTGTGCAATGAGGCAATACTTAACGAAGCACAAAAGAAAAAGTTAAAAAATAAAAAGCTAAAAATCACCTCTATTCCTACGCGTCTCCTCCTCGCCAACTGCTCCAGGCTGAGTCGTAATAACTGGAGAAAACGGCATGCCCAGGTACAGGAGAAGTAAAGGAGAAGTGCACAACCACGACAAACTGCACACAGCAAAGCGGGGAAAACGAAAAAAAGGCTAAAATTCTAGCCTCTGAATGCTACTTTTCGTTGCGCCTTTCAAAACTTTTTGCATGGACTAATGACGCATATATGGGCAGAAAAAATTCTTTTGTCAATGGTGGGTGCATAAAATTCCTGTTGGTATTGTTACCACCGACCTTTAAAGTCAAGGGATCACCTAACATCGCCTTCGAATTTCAAATTCAAACCCATCCTATCAAAAACTATATTTTTATTCGAGTCTTTTGCAAAAAACCGCTTTTCAAAATTTGCATCCGTTCTCGAGTTATTCGATGAAAAAGGATGCCAATTTTCAGTACTGAAGGCGACGTAGGTATACGTTACGGTAAGTCAGTTTTGAAAAGGGTTAGTTGGAAATACAGCGCCTTTGTTCCTGTTTTTGCTTTTGGGACTTCTACTATACCTCTGGGGAGCCTGAAAAAATGTTCCCGACGGTCCGGACCACAGTCCATGCAGCCAGTGTGCTGCATTTAAAATTCTACCCTTTTCACTAGCCACGGAAACACATACCGTAACGTATACCTACGTCGCCTTCAGTACTGAAAATTTGCAACCTTTATCATCGAATAACTCGAGAACGGATAGGAATTTTGAAAAGCGGTTTTTGCAAAAGACTCGAATAAAAATATAGTTTTTGATAGGATGGGTTTGAATTTGAAATTCGAAGGCGATATTAGGTGATCCCTTGACTTTAATGTAAAAGACATTGTATTTTATGCTTCTATGACTGTGCCCTATTGCGAATGAGTATCGCCCCCCCCCCCCTGATCACAACAAATCAAGCGGTGTACTGTAACGCCGCGTTTCTAACCCCTTCAGCCCTCTTGATCGGCCACTAAGCTCATTTGCCCTCGTATATAACCCCCTACCATAACCCGCAAACGACAGTAAAAATCAATGTTTTTTTTGCATTGAAACCGCGATTGAAACAGTTTTACTTCGTTTCACTGCAAATATAGTGCATCTGACAGCTTTCCTTCCACCTGACGAACAAAAGTATGTCTCCTTGTTGGCAAATCCTTGCTTATGGCATTTCTGAGATTTTATGCGTCAGTTCTCACCAGGTTTCAGCTTATTGCTTCAGGAAAGCCCATTTGGTGCGCTGATTTAGGAAATTCACATATTTCACTATAACAGAAGAAATGAAGGTACCAAAGTACATAAAAGTCGTCTTACTACTTACTTAATTACCTACTTACTGTAAATCCGGAAATTTTCGTACTCTTATCCTTAAATTTTGTACTGGCGGGAGAGGGTCGTCTGTTTTGTATCCATTTTCGTCAATGATGTTCCTTGACTATACCTGTGTGCAAAACTTAAAGATGTCTATGCATATGTCTATGGAAACCTGGATTGCTACGCTCGGCGAAGATTTCTTGGTAATGCACATAAAGGCCAGTCAGAGAAGCATAGCAGTTTGTGTATATGCAATGTCAGTAAAAGAAGAAGTCAGTCATAGTCATGCAGCATCACGTACAGTATTTACCGGTGCATAACCACCCCCAGTGCATAGCCCCCCTAATGCATAGCCCCATATTGGCAAAACATAAAATGTGCCCCATGCATAGCCACCCCTATGCATAGCCCCATATGTACTGTAGAGTACCTGAAGCTACCTATATAAGCTGGTCATAAGCCACCCATAGCCACTCCCACATCAAGCTAATATGCCTGTTAGCCCAGCCGGCATGGGGGTGTATCGTACTAGAATAACCCTGTGTTGACCTCAATTATGCCCGAAAACACGTGCTTTTCACCTAAAAAACATGCCTCTGCGCAACTCTACATAAAAAATGTCCCATGCATAAACACCCCCGATGCATAGCCCACCCTATGCATAGCTCCATATAAGACCTCTCAATTTTTGTATAGCCCCACGGGGCTATGCACCGGTAAATACCGTATGGGTACACCTACGTATATAGTTACATACACACATAAAAAGCGAAAGAATATTCGGAAGGAACAAGCTTCGTAGTTGTAGAGAATTGTGGAGCAAGCATGTACTGAACTGCCAATGATGACGAATATTAGCCCAACATGTTCATGTTATCGTCCCCCCCATCTTCTTCGAAAGCCATGAAATCCTGCAAAGACGGGTGTCATGTCAAGTACTGTAAATAGGTACCGAAGAATAACATATTGCGCTTTCTTCTGCCTCCATCAAAACCGCGGGACCGTAGTTTACCGCTAATAAGCCAAGAAGGTCTAATAAAATTCCATTAGGAGTTCACGGATTCCTATGCTTCATCATGTAAAAAAGCGGCAAAATAACATTGGAAGTTCGAGCATAACATTCGCATAGCATAATATTCGAAAAAAAGAAAAGGAAAAATGCGAATGTTATGCTCTAACTTCCAATGTTATTTTGCCGCTTTTTTACATGATGAAGCATAGGAATCCGTGAACTCCTAATGGAATTTTATTAGACCTTCTTGGCTTATTAGCGGTAAACTACGGTCCCGCGGTTTTGAGGGCTCGACTCCATCATGAACGCTACCGCATATCTCCATCTCCAACCTCAAACGCAGCGCGGCTACAGGCTATTGGCAGTAAAGAGCTCAAAATCGGAAGTATTGCTACAACTACAAGCTCCTATGAAAGCGTAGACGTATTCGTATGTTGCATGGAGACGTGGAGATATGAGTACTGTTTCTGATTGGAGTCGGCGTAATGAAAAAACTCGGGAATGCATGATTTTTTGCACATACTATGAGAAAAGTGGCCGCCATAAGGGTCGCCTTGACTTTGATATCCAGGTCCATTGGAACTAAAAGAATAGTACGAGATGTACAGAGTGTCTCAAAATAAACCGTCCACCTTTCCGTGCATGTAACTCTGGAACCACATCTTAGATTTTTATGCGGTTTCTTTTATTTTGTAGCCAAGGCTTCAACGCAGGTGTGTACAAAATTTCAACTATTTCGTCCATATACTTCGGAAATTGCGACGGTTTGAATCTCGAAGCTCAAAATCGACGTTTTTCTTCAGTATGGAGAAAAATCTCGGTCTTATTCTTTCAAGATACCCAGTTCAATGCGTTTGCTACCCTGGCACTGGGGCTAATGCATGAGATACGCATTTTCTAGCATTTTGGAACATCTTTTTCTATTACGAGGCTAATTTTGTTTGGACCATGCACAGAAGACCCCCTAATCGGCACTAGCAGTTCGAAAAACCCTCGTTTTTGACCGCCGGGGAAAGAACGTATTTGAGCAGCTTCCACTTGGCCTATGAAGCTCAAATTTTGTACACATGTGAGTTGAAGCCTTTGCTACAAAATACAAAAAACCGCATGAAAATTTAAGGTGTGGTTCCAGAGTTACATGCACTGGAAGGTGGACGGTTTATTATGAGACACCCTATATTTTTCAGTACAATACAGGGAGACAGGCGGTGCAACGGGGTCGCGGACACGTCGTTTGTTTTTTTCTCTATTAGCTCGCTTCTTTTCCGCTCCCAGATGACTGAACGACGTCGAGGGCCCTGTTGGCACCTATCTAAACTTTTCATGCCGCGGCGCCACCTCGCGACCACTCAAAGTCTAAGCGTAGCAAATCAATGGGCGGTACATAAAGAATTTTAATTCAGGGTGTATCAGAAGTAACTCTCCGGATGTTTGTGCTTATATCTTCACAACGGAGTGTCACATTCAAATGCGGTTTTTGCGTTGAATAGCCAAGGCTTCAACGTTGATGCAGCCAAAATTTCAGCTTTCTAGGCCAACAGGAAACGGCTCAAACAGCTCGATTTGCAAAGCGTCAATTTTCACACATTTTTGCAGGCGGCCAGGTACAGATCGGCTTCGGTTTTTCTCTCCCCAGTTTACCTAATCCAGTTCTCGCCTCAGTTTTCTTTCCGCAGTTTTTCTCTCTCCAGATTTTATCTGGAGCACAAGTATCGGCAGAGTTTTCCACCTCCGTGCCACTTTCTTGCAGATTCAAACTTGGCAAAAAGTGTTACAGCCAAAATTCGGTCATCCAAGCTTTTCCTTGGGACGCTGAAGCCATGGTGATCAAATTGACGTCTAACTTCGACAAGGTTGCTCACAAATGCATAAAAATTAGCGTGGAATGGTGAACAGACTTGTAAGTGAGAGAAAAAAGCGAAAATGGCAAATTCGTTGCCCCGCCTCAGTGCCCTGCCTCCGTTTTGCGCCAAAAAAGGCGCCGCAACTTTGACCGCTTTTTCTCTCACTTTCAAGAAAGACAACCTAGGAAGTTAAAATTTTGGCTGCATCAACGTTGAAGCCTTGGCTATTCAACGCAAGAAACCGCATTTGAATGTGGCACTCCGTTGTGAAGATATAAGCACAAACATCCGGAGAGTTACTTCTGATACACCCTGTAGTAATGATAGATGAGGCATTCGTACGTACAGGTGACTCCGAAATTGTCGGCGTCGGTTAAGGCTTCCTTGAGAATCCCACTCCACTGCTTGGAAATGCTTCCGATCTCTGTTCCGTCAGGAGTGCACACCTATATGTAAATGTATGCAGAACTCTCACTCGGCGAACGCACAGAAGTAATATTATGTACCTACAATACGAACGTACGCGGAACTTGACGTCGCGACAGCAGCCTCGGCAGCCCAGGCAGTGAGGTCCTTCGATTCGAGCTACTGCGGTTCCAGCGGCATCCTGCACGGACAAGAAGAGCCTGCAGTTGCAAGTTTGTACCACCGTCCCAATCGGCACTCCTATAACCTCGCCACGCTTGCACCATCGTACTGGTGACTTTTACAACAGAAACAGACACCGTGACCGTAGTACAAAACGTATCTGGCGGGATAGTTTGTGGTGGGATAGTATGAGGAGGAAAATTACGAATTTCTAACATTTGAAATCACCTACTTACTTACCTATGTAAAATCGCACCCTCTTTTGATCTAACCCCATGTTCTGGAGTCGATTTTGCCTCTGTGAAGCGGCGCCCCAGTTAGGAAGCTCGAAATAGGCCAAAGTCTTGTGAAATCCCCTTTTTTTAACTGGGGCCCGCTTCACAGAGGCAATATTAACTCCAGAATATTGGGTTAGATCGAAAGAGGATGCAATTTTACGTCTGATAAGTCAAAAATATGAAATTGGCCCTTCCCGTACTAAGTTCCCGCCAGATCCCCCCTTTAAATGGTCACCTGGAGGCGCTTCCACGGAAACTTCGGTGGCGCAGCAACGACAGCAAGTGAAACAGTTGCAGGAACAAAAGCAAGCGCCACATTTGAAAGGTCGAATGACGCGAATCAGTTCCTAAATTTATACAAAAAGTGGACCGGTGGGGTATGGATTCGGCAGGCCAATAATTTTTTATTACAATACACCTACGTAGCTCATTCCGACATTACACTACTGTAATGTTCCGTAGATAGCCCCATGGGGCTACTGTAATGTTCCGTATATAACCCCCTCGTGTATAGCCCCCAAATCGGCCACTAACGTCATTTGCCCTCTCTCGTGTATTGCCCCCTATTGCGAACCGCGAAAAGCAAGTGAAATCAAGTGTTTTTGCGCTAAAAACAGCGTTTTTGAGGTGTTTTGATGCATAGGAGCGTAGGAGTGTATCTGCACCTTATTTAGAATAGTTATGATCATTTTGCCAGTGATACCAGTGGTATCTCTTTACCAGTGTATCTCTTTATTATCTCTTTATTTTACCAGTGGTATCCAGACGTGGGCACGGTTTTGAGGGTGGGGGTCTGTCAGTGGGGGTATGCAGGAGGTCAAAAGTGGGGGGTTGTTGCGTACCCCCACCAAGAAAAATTTTTTTGGTCACGTACCCCCAGATTTTTTACGTACCCCCAAGAAAAAAATTTCACGTACCCCCAGCATATTTACTTACCCCCAACTGTAAATGATGTGCTACATAACCCCACACAGTCTATGCGTACCCCCAGAAAAAAATAAATGAGCAATTATTTTTTTGCATGCAGTGCAGCAGTTTTACTACTGTTGTGCATGTTGTAATACAGCGGTGGGTTGATAAGAGTGAGTAGGGTGTCTTTGCAGTAATCACACGGCACCCCTCACAGTGTTTACACTCAGGGTGTCATAAGTAGAAGAAATCACAACTTAGAAATAGAGAAGAAATCGCAACTTGTCTAGAACAGGGATCAATCATTATATAAAACTATTATTCACTGCATTTTGCAACTACAAACAATAAGATTTGAGAATGCATGCACTGTGTGGAGTGTGTAAAAAGTCTAAGCATGGATGTAAGTCAGAGGGAAAAAAGGGTGGGGTATGTGTCCTGGCAGACAAACTGCTGAATCCAAGTTTGGGGTTACGCGTGGGGATATGTTTTGCTGTTTTTTTTCTGGGGGTACGCGGGGGTATGTTGCTTTTCATTTTCCCTGGGGGTACGGGTGGGGGTATGGAGAGGTAGGGGTGGGGGTGCGTTCAACATACCCCCCTCACCCCCAGGCCCACGTCTGGGTATCTCTTCGAGAGAAATTTTTAGTAGTAAAAATGTCACAATTTTTTTAGTTGAAAGCTGCATTTTTGATGATTGGAGCTTGGAAACGTGCCGAATAACCACCATAAACGAGTTCAGGAGGTCAAAAACCTTACTTTGGTACAAATGAAAAATGCCCTCGTGTATAGCGCTATAGCCCCCCTCGTGTATAACCCCCTCTCGTGTATAGCCCCCTAATCGGTGCTTACCATTTGTATAGCCCCATGGGGCTATATACGGAACATTACGATTACAGTATACAAATGGTAAGCGCTGATTGGGGGGATATACATACCTACACGAGAGGGGGGTTATACACAAGGGGGCTGTACACGAGGGCATTTTACATTTGTACCAAAAGTACGGTTTTTTGACCTCCTGGACTCGTTTATGGTGGTTATTTGGCACGTTTCCAAGCTCCAATCATCAAAAAAACAGCTTTCAACTTGAAAAATTGTGAAATTTCTATTACCCCATTACATTTTTTGTGCAGGTACCAGGCCGTTTTCGCGATTGTCGCACTTTTTTGCTGAAGCCGTATTCAGCGAATACGGTAGGGTGAAAAAGTGGGGAAAAAATTGTCGCACTTTTTTGCTCAACAATACGGTTGGGCGAAAAAGTGAGAAAAAATTGTCGCACTTTTTAAGTCGTATTTGAACCGATGCGGTTCAGCGGGATTTTTCACTCCAACCGGATTCAGGGAACCGTGTTCGAAGGGTTCTCATGGATACGGTTGAGCGAACAATCCCCGACTACCGTATTCGCTGAACCATATTCTGCGCCTACTGAGCCGTTTCTGGACGCGGCTGAACCGTATTCAGTATTTTCAAGCGTATTCACCTAGCATCGCTCTGAAGCCAATGGTATGTGGTGAAAGAGGGGATCTTTCTTGGTAGGTTTCACTACGGCGGCAACTTTCTGCGTCAACGTCATTGTCGAGATATAGGCCCATGAAGATGCTGGATTTGCCCTATTTTGGCCTCTTCAGCTGAAAATGGCCTGGTTCTCTTGAAAATGACGTCATTTTTGGAAAAAAATTTTAGTCCCGAAAATCTTTGATCGATTTCGAGTATTTGTTTGCATGGGACCCGCGCGCGACTCACGACTTCGCCCTGTTTCGCTGTCGCTCGGCTAAATGAAGCATAATTTGTCAGCAACTTCGTTTACTGGTTTTTCTTCAGAGCTACCCATCCTGTTTATTCCACATCCTTGGCTGAACAATCCCCTCCAAGCGAATTCATCAACCGTATCGAAATTTTGCAAAAAACGTGAATAAGGTTCAAGAAAATTTCAGTTTTGCAAAACGTTCACCCAACCGTAATCGCTGAATACGGTTGAGCAAAAAAGTGCGACAATTTTTTCCCCACTTTTTCGCCCAACCGTATTGTTGAGCAAAAAAGTGCGACAATTTTTTCCCACTTTTTCACCCAACCGTATTCGCTGAATACGGCTCAACATCTCAAAAAATGTAATGGGTTACTAAAAACTTTTTCTCGAAGAGATGTTACTGGCAAAATGATCAGAACTGTTTCGAATGAGGTGCAGATGAACTCCTATTCATCAAAACACCTAAAAAAAAAATGTTTTTGCGCAAAAACATTTTGATTTCCTTTGCTTTTCGAGCTTCGCAATATGGGGTTATTAATATACACGAGGGCAAATGACGTTAGTGCCGATTTGGGGGGCTATACACGAGGAGGGTTATACACGAAAGGGGCTATATACGGAACATTACAGTAGTTCTTTCTAGAAGCTATAACGAAACGTTTTAGTACACATGGACATCATGGACCTATCCTACATACATACAACAACACAATGTAGTGATGTACGCAGTCACGCACAGACACCGTTTTCCTTTCTTGGCACGTTGGGGGGGGGGGGGGGGGCGAACGGCACGAGCACGATTCATTAGCACGTGTACAATAGAGGGCACTTTACCTTGCCGAAGTTGTCAACGATGTGAATGGTAAAACCGCGACTTGCTCCGCAACAGTATCGTTGGAGGAAGTTGCTCTCTTCCGAAGCGTAGTAAATCTGCTGTCCCATGCTGTTCTGTATGACGTATTTGTTTTCTCCTTCGAGCCCCATCAATACCTCCAACATCTCGACCTGCTGCTTGATTAGCACCTGGTCCAGACCGCTCAAGTACTCCAAACCCGGCGGACAATCCGAACCGGCAGCCAAACGATAGCCCTCTAAGCCCCACTTGCCTGTTCAAAGTGGCAATAGGGCAATAGTAAACGAGCTATCGAAGCGCAATGCAAATGGTTAAAAAAAGCTAAAAATCACCTTCATTGCTAAGCGTCTCCTCGCCAGCTGCTCCAGGCTGAGTTGTGATCACTGGAGAAAACGGCATGTCCAGGTCCAGGAGAAGAAAAAGAAAGTCCACAACCACGAACAACTGTACACAGCAGAGGGGAAAACGAAAAATGACAAAATTATTAGCTCTCTCAAATGCCTCTCAGAATCTTTCGCAACTATTTCGGTATGCAAAAATTGAGAGGTCACCCAGTTAAAACTGTTTGCTACAAAATAATACAGTAATAATAGTACAGTTTTAATAATAATAATACAGTAATAATACAGTTAATGTTGTAGAACAGCAATAGGAAATAGCAAAATTGCAAAAGACCGTATTTGAAAATTCCACCCCGCTGTGGAGGAGATAGAGACACAAACGCAGCCGCTGAGTATAATATGAAACACCCTGTACACCCAAAAATACGGTACCAGCTTATACCGTATTTACCGGTTCATAACCCCCCCAATGCATAACCCCCAATGCATACCCCCATATTGGCAAAACATAAAAATGCCCAATGCATAACCCCCCCCCCCCCCCTATGCATACCCCCATATGTACTGTACAGTACTTGAACCTACCTATGTAAGCTGGCCATATACAGTAGTACCCATAGCCACTCCCACACCAAGCTAAGATGCCTATAAGCCTGCTTGGGAGTGTACCGTATTTTTGGGTGTATAGCCCCATGGGGGTATACAAAAATTGAGAGTCCAATGGGGGGTTATGCACTAGGGGGGATATACAATGGGTGATATACATAGGACAAAATTTATGTTTATGAGAGATGTGTAGAGGCATGTTTTTGAGGTCAAAAGTATGTGTTTTAGGGCATAATCGCGGTTAAAACAGGGTTATTCTAGTACAAGACATGCTCAGCTAAGCCTACAGGCATAGCAGCATAGTGTAGGAGTAGCTATAGCTAGCATAGGACCAGCTACATAGGTATAGGTCAGGTACCTTCCAGTACATGGGGGGTTATACACCAGGGGGGGGGGGGATATACAAAGGACAAAATTTATGTTTTGCCAATGGGGGATTATACACTGGGGATATACAATAGGGGGGATATACACCCAAAAATACGGTATTGTACTAGAATAACCGTGTTTTGACCTCAATTATGCCCTAAAACACGTGCTTTTGACGTAAAAAATATGCCTCCTGCGCACCTCTCAAAAACATAAAAAATGCCCCATGCATAACCCCTCCAATGCATAACCCCCCCTATGCATACCCCCATATGGGACCTCTCAATTTTTGCATACCCCCATGGGGCTATGCACCGGTAAATACGGTATTTAGGTAGCTTCAGGTACTCTACAGCACATATGGGGCTACGCATAGGGGCTATGCTGTGCATTGTTTTGCCAATATGGGGCTGTACATAGGGGAGGGGGGCGGCGGCTATGCTGTGCATTATTTTGCCAATATGGGGCTGTACATAGGGAGGGGGGGGGGCCGGCACCGGCAAATACGGTATGCCTTTCATAACTTTTGCATGACTATTACCTGCATTGGCTGCAGCCGTTGATAAAGCCATCAGAAATTGCAGGAGTACCAGTCACATCCTATTCCACCTTTGACCCAACCAAATGATCTGCAGTAACTTTAAGCCTGGTCTAGAAGCGAACGAAGATACGGTACGTTACGTACGTAGTAAAAACGAAAACGACGACGCGCGCGTTGCGTCGTCGTCTTTGTTTAATGGAACACAGCTGTGAAGCAATGTGAAAGCAGCCAGAGAAAATCGCTGAGAAAAAGTTTATTGCAATATAGGCCACCATTAGACTGTGTACATATACAAACATAATAGTACTCACTCACTCACAAAGCGACATACTAGGATAGCGACATAATAACTACGAAGCCCACGTAGTTTTTTGATAACGTTCGGAAACATGCATAAAATAAAGCGTGAAACCAGAAGTTTTGAAAATAAAAATTCAACATGCCAAAGCGGCAGAAGCAACATAAAGTCATAAACCACATACCCTACTATATAGTAGCCTACATAGTTAGTGTGGTACATAAGAACGAGCTAGTGATCCCTCAAACTCCAAGAAGAGTCTACACCCCGAGGTGGTATGGACAGCTTGATAAAAAACCAAAGGATGTCTATGCACACTGCGTACAAAGTACGGCGCACGCGCGTATAGTAGGTATGTACGGCTCACTTTCTGCCACGTGTTCGGCAGAAATCTCAGGATCCAGCCATCATTATAAAGTGGTCAAAAACGCCACGGATAATTTTCAGCAGCTTGGCAAGGAAAAACCCGCTTCCGTCTAAGTGCCCTCTGTGTCGAGATATCGCCGATTTCCGTAAGTACTGAAATCGCTAAAATGAGCGTAGAGCATTGGAAAAATCTAAACCTCGCAAACGCCCGATAAATCAAGATATAGAAATACGTGTGGGTGACAAAGACGAGTAATTGCGCATCGGTCGTACAGAGTCGTGTGTGGTGTCGTGGTTTGCGAGGTTTAGATAAGATTGCTTTGCTTTGCCCAGTCTACCTACACACAAGGAAGGAAAGGAAATAAGGAAATCGGAGATATCAGATATCATAGATATCAGTCATAAGGAAATCGGAGATATCTCGACATAGAGGGCACGTAAGCGGAAGCGGTTTTTTTCTTGTCAAGCCTGCTGAAATTTAACCGTGGCGTTTTTTGACCGCTTTGTACTCTACGAAAGCTGGATCCTGAGATTTCTACAACACGCGGCAGCAAGTTAGCCATACGTACTTTAGACATTGCGAAAGGAGAGGAGGAGACGTGGTACGCATAACGCATCCACCTGTCGAAAGGGGTTTTTTCGCAACTGTCTACGCGCGCGCGCGCCGTACTTTGTACGCGGCGCATAGACACCATTGGTTTTTCGTCAAGCTGTCCACACCAACTCGGGGTGTTGGACTCTTCTGGGAGTTTGATGGATAGTCTCATCTGTTGTTGGCTATGTAACGTACTGTACATCACATACGCAGTTAGCATACCGAATGCCAAACCGACCATTGATTGACCTTGGATACTGTACATACACACCCTAGATACAGATATATTAGACAAGTGTGTATAGGTAGGTATATATATTTCAACCGCACCGCAGATCCGATAAATGAGGTTACGTAGTTTGTTTGGCTAATTTTATTGGTTCTGCTGTTCAAATGCCATGAAATCCTACAAATGCACATCAAACTCTTGACTGACTTTGGCCTAAAGCCTGATCTGCCTGAGAGAATTCGTTAAGAAACAGCCCGTGCTACGCAAGTTACTTCCTCCCGAAAAAAGAGGTTGGGTACTTACAATGAGAAACATGGCTCCAAACAACGTCGCTTTGACTTTCACATCCAAATCAATGGGAACTGAAATGTCAAGGGGAATCAGAGTCCATGCCCAAATAGTTTTAAACGGACACGATAAGCCTTGCATGATGTGAACGTACAAGAGACTCCGAAATTGTCGGCTTGTGTAAAGTATTCCTTGACCAATCCGGACCATTGCTTGGTCACCGTACCCACTTTCTGACTACCGTCGACCGTGTACAGCTACAACGCACAGAAAAGCAGACGCCAGCACTAACTAAATCTGTGTGTGGGTTTGGCGGCTCGTTGGGACACTCGCACTCTCACTGGGAATTCGACATCAGCGCAGCATGCGCAAGTGCAGCATGGGCCATGGATTTTGAGAACGGTTTGTCCACTGGCGTCCTCAATAGCATAATCTAAGGTCCACGGTGTCTGCAACTGACGAACTCTTCCTATCACATTGCCTGTACACAACAAAATAATATTTAGTAGCTACATGTTTGCCGTCGAATAGCCTGCAGAATAGCCTGTCTGCAGAATAACCTGTCAAATAGCCTGCAGCCAGCAGAGCAGTAGTGTCAATACCTGGAGGCGCTTCCACTTGTGTCTCGTGTGCGCAACAGTCGATGTTGGCACACCAGCAGCAACCAGCGCAATACTTGAACGGCCGATAGACTCTCATCACTTCCTGAGTACACGCCACGTCACATTATACGCAGTAAGAAAGCAAATTACAGGGTTCAGCAAAGAATAAAATATGTGTAATAACTTCTTCACTTTGTTGAAGTTATCGACAATGTGAATGGTGTATTCTCTCTGGTTCTTGCAGCACAGGCGCATGCACATGTCAGTGTCTTCGAAAGCGTAGTACATCTGCTGACCCATGGAGTTCTTGATCACGTATTTGTTGTTCGTATCCCAACCCGTGAAAGCTTGCAGCAGCTCCACAATCTTACACAATGTTAATTCTTCAGTTTAGCCAAGGGCGCAAATACTAGTCGCCCAATATTGAAAACGCATAATGCACTGGCGTCGGTCATCTATCCACCATATGCAGTAAGGGAATTGGGTAGGTCGAAGGTGACCGCCGCGGCATTTAGTGAAAGTTTGGATCGGTGCCTGCGGGGGTCGTCGACCTTGTTTAATCATCTAGGAGCGGAAAAGGAGCCAGTGAAAAGAAGAATTGACAACAAAATGACGTCGACGACCGCGCAGACACCGATCCAAAATTTCACTAAATGCCGCGGGGTCACCTTCGACCTACCCAATTCCCTTACTGCATATGGTGGATACTACCTGATGGCAAAGCACTTGATCCAACTGCGCCAAGTACTCTAAGCCCGGTGGACAGCCAGCCGGAGCCATCGGCTGTTGCATCCATATCGCTAGAAAATACGCGTATTTCATATCTCCATACCGTACAGCTTTCATGTTCAGTTCAGACATTAGCGCGCTACACACGTGGTGAGTAAACTCACGGTGAGTTTGATTGAACTTCGAGTTTTATTTTTCGTGTAGAGCATCTTCACTTGCTCCCACGCGCAAAATTTTACTCCACGTGTTCACTCGTGGTGAATTTCAAACTGACGGTGAATTCACCGGCATCCCTATGCTTCATCAGATACCTACGGGGAATTCACCGTGAGTTTACTCACCTCGTTTGTAGCGCACTATCCACTAACACAAATACATGAGAGTATGAAAGCATGCACTACCTACGTACAGTACCTTGGCCTCCAGGAGCACCAGGCTGCATCTGGATTGGCTGTTGCTGCGCCATGACATTAGCGGATCGACCTCAGTACGATCTAAAATAAACGTACAGCTCAGCTAAAATAAACGCACAGCAAGTATTCTACAATAGGCCCACGAATGAAGCTTAGCAGAATGATACCGAATAGAATAATGACAGAATAGCAACAGGGCAACAGTATAAAGTACCCAACCAACCAATAACAACGTGTACGATTACTGTAATGCTTCGTGTATAGCTCGCTGAGGCTATATGATCAGGGGGCTGTATTCGAGAGGGGGAACGGAAATTATGTACGTACGTAAAAGGATATTTTGCATTAGTGACCAAAGAAAGGTTCTATATTTGAGCCCCTGAACCCGTTTTTCTGGCTTTATTGTGCCTGTTTTCAAGCTAACGTGGTAAAAAGTAACATTTTTGGCCATGACTGCTTTATGAGGTGGTCAAGAGGGGTGAAAACCAAAAATGTAGGCCATCCCAATCTGTCCCAAATATGCACCATCAACTCCTTGTATGCCCTAGAACACGTCGAAAACACCGTTTTCACAGCCGTAAAAAACCTTCGTAGTTGTCGTCTGTCGTGTTTTGCGGTCTCTGACAGCTGTCAACGATATCGATTTTGAATGAATGAAAGTCTTTATTCAACAAGCAGATGAAAAAAGAGAGAACACATTAGTCTGTAGCAGCAGAACGCACTGCAGACTACAAAACAATGAAAGTGCCACAGAACAAGCTGTAGAGACCTTAGGTGGAGATTTGTCAAACGAACAGCATAAAATTAAAGCGAATAATAATAAATTAAAGCATAAAAACGAACTGCCAACGCAGGACAGCCGTATACGAGTAGAAATGACGATAGGCACTGATTAAAATAAATGGATATACGAGAGGGCTACATTCGAGGGTGCAATACACGAAACATTACAGTAGCAAACAAAAACGCGCCTGATGAGAGATATTTCACTAATCACAAACAGGTTTGTGCCGTTTTGTCGTCAAGGTTACAATACAACATGATAGCAAAAACCCATAGCATTTGCCTGTGGATGTGGATTATCCGCCAGCGCCAACTGAGCTGACCAGTCACTTGTGCCCAAAAGTGAATGCAAAGTCGTTGCAACCGACGCACCAGCAAACGTTATTTTATAATTACTGATCTAATGACAGGAAAGTAAGATCAGACGCTGACATAAGAATCAATAGTGAAAACGTTTCGACGGGTTCCTGCAGTCTGTAAACATGTGGAAATGCTCGAAGACACCTGGAATGCACTCCTTACCAATGTAGAGGCGACAGTCGTACGTTACGTACATAAGAGAGCTGTATGATTTCCCCCTGGAAGATTGACCCTCGAGTGAATTTCCCCCGGAGACCTTGCCCTTGAAATAATTCATCCGGTCATTTAAACTTGCAGTATAAATTCCTGAACTGAATTCTAATATTCACTTGTTTTTTAGTATGAATAGGTAACTGAACTGAACCTTCGCTTTTGCCATTCTTCAGGCGCTGTATGTAGTAGGTAATATGAAGGTACCGTATTTTTTGAGTGTATACAAAAATCGAGAGGTCTGATGGGGGTTATACACTGGGGGATGGGGGGGGGGGATAAACAAGGGACAAAATTTATGTTTTTGAGAAGTGTGTGGAGGCATGTTTTTGAGGTCAAAAGTGTTTTAGGGCATAATCGCGGTCAAAACAGGGTTATTCTAGTACAAGACATGCTCAGCTAAGCTTATAATAGGCATAGTAGCTTGGTGTAGGAGTAGCTATAGCTAGCTTCTGACCAGCTTGGTAGGCTAGGTACCTTCCAGTACATGGGGGGTTATACACCAGGGGGGTATACACTGGGCAAAATTTATGTTTTGCTAATGGGGGTTATACACGGGGATATACAATGGGGGATATACACCCAAAAATACGGTATGAACATGAAGTGAATCTATAAGCTACTTTTTATGGTTCCCAGTATCTTTGCTTTCAGGACTCCACCCTGCATAACTAACTACATTCATATTTCCATACAGAATACGTACTATACGTGTATGTACTTACATGTACATACATATTGGCCATATTGGGATATCATAATCAATAATCATGCGCCGTTTGATATCGTTCGGTAGATATGCGCAAAACATGAACAAAATAGGAAAATACAAGTTCAATACTACATCAAAAGGTAAACGCAATGTACAATGTACGGTACCTCCCGTACATAAGGTATGGATGCCGTTGACTAAAACATGAGGATGTACAGTTGATAGTACATAGGCCTCAAACATGATTGGGTTGTGTATAACACGGTGATTCCAACTCAGAAAGCCGACGACGACAGAGGCAGGTAGGCTAGATAAGTTCGTGTACATTTCAGCCGCAGATCAACTGTTGCGGAACTAATTATTATTTTGGTTCTGCTGCTCGAATGCCATGAAATCCTGCAAACAATTCAAACGATTGTTCAGCAATTGACCTAGCTAGCGCAAATGTAGCATAACACCCTGCAACAGCAAGCAAGGGGTACTTACAATGAGAAACATGGCTCCGAACAACGTTGCTTTGACTTTCACATCCAAATCAATGGGAACTGAAATGTCAAGGGAAATCAGAGTCCATGCCCAAATAGTTTAATGGACATGATAAGCCTTGCATGACGTTCAAAAAAAGGAGCGTACAAGAGACTCCGAAATTGTCGGCTTGTGTAAAGTATTCCTTGACCAATCCGGACCATTGCTTTGTCACTGCACCCACTTTCTGACTCCCGTCAGCCGTGTACAGCTACAACGCACAGAAAAGCAGACGCCAGCACTAACTAAATCTGTGTGTGGTGTGGCGGCTCATCACTCGCACACTCACTGGGAATTCGACATCAGCGCAGCATGCGCAAGTGCAGCATGGGCCATGGATTTTGAGAACGGTTTGTCCACTGGCGTCCTCAATAGCATAATCTAAGGTCCACGGTGTCTGCAGCTGACGAACTCTTCCTATCACATTGCCTGCACAGAACAAATGATATTTAGTAGCTACATACTTGTCGTCGAATAACATGGACAGCAGCAGAGCAGTAGTGTCAATACCTGGAGGCGCTTCCACTTGTGTCTCGTGTGCGCAACAGTCGATGTTGGCACACCAGCAGCAACCAGCGCAATACTTGAACGGCCGATAGACTCTCATCACTTCCTAAAGTGCGCCCGCACACATCAAATACTGTCTTGCAGTATGTATTGTACGTGTACCTACGCCATGGTAGCGTTTTGCAATTTTAGCCTCACTCTATTGAAGTTATCGACAATGTGAATGGTGTATTCTCTCTGGTTCTTGCAACATTGCCGCATGCACATGTCAGTGTCTTCGAAAGCGTAGTACATCTGTTGACCCATGGAGTTCTTGATCACGTATTTGTTGTTGGTATCCCAACCCGTGAAAGCTTGCAGCAGCTCCACAATCTTACATAATGTTAATTCTTCAGTTTAGCCAAGGGCGCAAATACTATAGTCGCCCAATATTGGAACGCATAATCCACTGGCGTCGGTCATCTTCTACTACCTGATGGCAAAGCACTTGATCCAACTGCGCCAAGTACTCTAAGCCAGGCGGACAGCCAGCCGGAGCCATCGGCTGTTGCATCCACGTTGCTAAAATACGCCGCAGCTTCAGTCAGATTATTCACCATATGCAATATGGTGAATACAGTACGTCCTTTCTTATACGAAAAGAATGCTACAAGCACCGAACCTTGGCCTCCTGGAGCGCCAGGCTGCATTTGGATTGGCTGCGGCTGCGCCATAATACAGTTGCGTTGTATGCAGGTCGTCCCTTTCTAACAGAGACGACCTTTATAGAAATATATTGTTTGTAGGTGTATCATCACACTACACAAGTCAAACTGTAAGCAGAACAGATTCAATTCACTTGCGACAAGCACGAATCAAAGTCTCGACTCTCGAGCAATCAATGGAATATTCGCCGCGAGCGTTTGTGTGCGTTAATCATAAAAGGGCCTACATAAACGGCAAACTCGCTGCCATGAGGCATGCTTCAAAAGTATTGAAATACTCGAAGACACCTGAAACGCATTCCTATGTACACTTACGTAAAGCGCTGTGTTTATTCATGCCATACTTACAGTACGTACCTACAAAATATGCGTTTGCTCTGCAACGTGAATTTAGTTGGACCTGCGGCAGCGCAAGTATAATAGGTGTGGCAAATAAAGCCGCCACTAAACAAACAAAAGAGAAACTCACAAAACGCAGCAGCAGAGTTGAAACGACGCATGTATTATACATGTACGTACTTACCTCCTTGGTACACTAACAACTAAGTAATACGTACGCATTCCACCAATGTTGACAACCGGACCGATAATCGCAGCGTCGTCGGTGTGGGAATATTCAGCTTGTAGAAAAGAGGAGACACTCAGTTCGCTGCGGGATGGTGTGGGGAATAACCGGATACTGAAAACATTTTGCTCATGCACTTTATTCATATAATAACAGCTGCGCAAATGCCACTGCTTGATACACAAATGAGCAGAAGTGCATTCAATAGTATCAGCATCCCTGGCAGATATTGGCCCCAATTTATTGGGTATTTGAAATATCCAATTAATTGGATATCCAATTAATTGGGTTTTACGAAACCATTACATTGGGTTTTACGGAACCATTTTATTGGATATCCAATTAATTGGGTTTTACGAAACCATTACATTGGGTTTTACGAAACCATTATAATGGATATTACGAATCCAAAAAATTGGATAATCCAATTAATTGGATTCGTAAAAATCGATAATTTTACGAAACCATTGTAATGGGTTTTACGAATCCAATTATCGTAAAACCCATTATAATGGTTTCGTAAAACCCAATGTAATGGTTTCGTAAAACCCAATTAATTGGATATCCAAATAATTGGATATTTCAAATACCCAATAAATTGGGGCCAATATCTGCCAGGGATGCTCTGTGCGTTTACACTAAGTCGTCCATTCTTCCCCTAAGCAGAATTATATATTTTTGATAGTATTGCGATTGGACTGGGCCGACAGGCATGTCCATGGCCAACAGGTTCTGCGCTCCATAAGATTGATTATGTGCGCTTTGGAAATAACATGTGTTTGTGCCAATCGAAAATGTTGCATGTAACGATTATGTATGAATGTTCGCACGTACAGCTGAACTCTACTCACTTCACTCATAACACAATGCTTTTCTTCAGTTTTCTAAGTCACTGCATCTGCGGCGATCAAAGGATGCAGTCAGCCCGACAATACGTGCACAGTGGCAGTACGCCCACACAAAACAAAAACACATAGCAACAAACACGTCGCTCATGATCATTATCAGACTCCTGTTATCAGGAAATCCTGATTTGTTTTTGAGGCAAAGAAGCGAAATTTTATTTTGTTGCCCAAGAATCGGCTCACGTCACAACAACCCATGACTTTCTTCGGAATTTCGAGCCGATTTCCCCTCTCCAATCTTTCTTTTGGCAACTTTTCCATGATCATTATCTTGTATTCAATCCTAACGCCTCCGTGCTAATTACTAGCAACTTCAATGAAAAGAACGAAGATGAAGAAACCGTGCAAGTTTCGACAGTGTGCGATCATAATGCTGGAAATATGATAAAGCAAGCTTCTTGCGAGCTAAGTAGCAACTACAGGCTTTCCGAACTGTCTTTTTTGGCTTCTCCAATAAGGCTGCGACTGCACGAGGGCTTCTTCCGCCGAATGTCACATACAAATCGTAATTGCATTGAGAATCGGCTTGATTATGTCCAAAAACCATTTCTGGGCAAAAAAATTCGCTGTCGAATCATACGAACAGCGGATCCATCATCCCGCTGCTGTTTCGAAGTTCATTAGGCGCATAGTAGGACATGCACCGGATGATTGTCTTTTCCCCGCCTACAAAAACGACGACCCTCCTATTTTATTGAACTATGCCTGCAAAGCGATCTAGCTTTTGTGAACAAAAAATTGTTTGATGTTCCCACACGCGTTCACTTGTAATCTTGTTAAGGTCTCACACTATAGTTCCGGAGCCAACTTTGAGGCTTCGTCGTAGCCGTTGTACGCAAGATAAAAGTGATCCGTCATAATGTGAATAAAGAACAACCCTTCCTCTACACGTACACCAAACTGCAGCGCCAAAGCTCCTGTATTCGGCGCAGTACGACACGCCAAAGAACACCATAAAAACCATGCGATTTGGGTGTTCCGAAGGAACCGCTGGGTATTTTCCAACATGAGGCATACCGTTCAACGCGTCTTTACGAGAGGAATCGATCGGTACCTTCGGCGCCTCTCTATGTTGCCTCTACGCAAAGTTATCCATAAAAAACGTGTTTGAAAAAGTTAGCGTTTCAATCAGGAATAGCGCTACAAATAGACCGTTTCAAGAGGCGCTATATGGCGCGTCAAAGAGATCGTGTAACAAGCTATCCATCGGTATCTTGATCTCCTCTCAACTCGCTTTCGTTGGCTCAGGAGAGAGCTGGACCGCATTTATATAGTTGTCCATGCATATGTACATTGACGACCGCAAACGAGCGAGCAGAGCGCGGCGCGCGGGCTGGAGCGAAAACAGCGAACTGAAACGAAGAAGACGGATGAAAACAACTGGAATTTGGATTGTACGAGTAAGAGTTGTACGACTAAAGCGGACGTGAGGAGTAAGACTTCATCGATCATTAAAAAAAATGCACTGAAGCGACGAAAAATGCGACGAAGCGACAGAAACGCTGCATGAACGCCTAGAGCACGCACGCCTTGGATGAGTATAGGAATACATGGAAAAGAACAAACAGGAAATTCAAATTCTGGCAGGTCCGGTTTTCAAGAAAAAGGCTGTTTCAACAAGTGCGGCAACGACATTGGGTGTTTTGCGATGGAACAAATAAGCTGAGTAACTAATGTTGGGCTTGATGGAAGGAGGCATGAAAGTAGAAGTTATTCTGCAAAATTCTGTGTTGATAACTCTTGTTGCGTGCGAAAAAAACGGGAAAATTTGCGCAGCGAAAATAAGAAAAGTGTTTCGTTTTTAAACCGCTAGAGGCGTGGTGATCGATGAAGTCTTATTCATGTCCTTGAGTTTACACGCAGTAATCTATATGTGCTGGTAGTCTAGGAGTCCACGGCTCAGAGATCTATAGTGTGAGACCTTAACAGGTCGCAATTGGCTGGCGCTCTTTCCACCTACGAATGAAGCTCATCGCTACTTATATATAGGTCGATGTTTCTTCTCTGGGGGATTTTGATTGGCAATATCAGTAATGATACGTATCGTGTGGCGTGGGCACGCCACCGTTTCAATGACGTGACTTGAAGCTGTTTCCTCATTGCTTCATCCGCCCGCGATCCACGACACTGCAACTACTCGCGTTTGACTTTCAGCTGGAATGAACTCCCATTCAAAAGCTGACGCGACCATTTTTAGTACAGCATTCTTACAGTACATAGAATGCACATTGCACAGCGACAGCACATTGGCCGGCAACTTTTCCTGACAAGTGGCAGTAATAATAATAACCGTCAAGCCGCATGCTAAACATTCATAAAAAGTGAGTACGTGCGAAAATATTGACTCCGTCGCATATCCTGCCAGCAGAAATCATTGCTTTCTCGCATTCAGAGTTGAGCGAATAGCTGCGCCATCTTCGACAATTTCTTGGCGGCTATTTAAGCATAAGCTGCCGCTGTCTGCTCTGAGGATCAGTTCAGCTACGGTACATCTTATGACAAGCAAAAAGTTTTCCCACTTTAGGAAAATGAAGAACTTCTCAGAAGATGCCCTGCTCGTGACGACCACAAATAACTGCACGACAAGCATCAGATTTGATGGCAACAAAATCCTGCTGCTTCTGTTTCTCAGTGTCCTCTGTCTTATTGTCATCCTGGGCAATATTCTCGTGCTCATTGTCATAATCAGTCGACGCAGCATGCAGACGGTCACAAATCTGTTTATCGGATCGCTTGCCATTGCTGATTTGGCAATCGGCGTGTTCATTCTGCCGCTAGCCATTGGAAATGAGATCATGGGCGGAACTATTCGAGTCCTAATTGGCCGTATTCCATGCAACATCTGGATTACAACCGACATTTGGATGTGCACTGCATCCATCTACAGCTTGGTTGCTATCAGTTTCGACAGGTCAGTACCTCTGTGCATAGCGAGGCTCAATGTACACAACATACTTGCGCATGTACTGTACATACGTACCTACTAGAACAGAAATGCCTGATTTCTAGGTACTTGGCGATAACGAAGCCGTTGAAGTATCACACTATTGTGACACCATATCGTGCCAAGATAACTATCGTGTGCGTGTGGGCCATCTCTTTCCTCATCTGCTGTCCGATGATCGCCATCATGTCCATGGCGGAGCGCCAATCATCCAGCTGCTACTGCAGCACACTGCAAGGCCAACCAGCCTACATACTGTACTCCGCCTTCGGCTCCTTCTTCATCCCAACCAGCGTCATCATCTTTGTCTACATTCGCATCTACTCTGAAATTCGCCGATCCGAGCATTGGTCCAGAACCATCACCTATCGACTCACACGTTCACCCAACTCAACGCTCAACAACAACAGTAGTACTACTCCATGCAAGAAGATGTCGCTGCAATCCAAAAGTACGGTAGTTCAGCAGCTGGCGACACCGCTTCAAGAAAACGGCCACACCGTCCAGCTGCGACGCTGCAGTGGGTCGGAGCCCAGGCGACTGGACAGCTTACAGGTACCGTCCCAGCCTGAACAAGCTGCAGTTGCGACTGCTTCAAATGATTCAGGCAGTAGAACAGCTCTGGAGGATGAAGCTACCCTCATGCTACCACCCCACCAGGCGCCTGACACTTCAGCGACTACTACTAGAAGCATCAGCGTCAACAGTGACTGCAGTACAGCGGCTCGTCACAAAGAGTCTATCATCGGATTCATAAAACAGAAGGCGAAAAATCCACGACTACGAGCTACAGTCAAGTCTGAAATTCGAGCGGCGAAAACGGTTGCGGTGGTCACTGGGTGTTTCATCGTGTGCTGGTTCGGCTTCAGTTTGGTCTACGTGGCTCAAGTGTTCTGCGGCGAATCTCAAGCGTGCATAATATCTCCCCTCCTGTTCGCCGTGGTCAACTGGCTGGGCTACTCGAACAGCGCCCTTAACCCATTCCTCTACGCAATTCTGAATCGCGGTTTCCGTTCAGCCATGAAATCAGTGCTCACATGTCGCCGATTTGTTGACAGAGACGAATTTTGACTTTGCGGAACGTAGAGTACTTCTTATGCATTCGACATGTTTATAGTAATATTCTCGTTACTGATTATTTGACCACCCAACTTTCACCAGCCGTTCTCAGGCCCGCCTGCCTATTATGTAGGCCTATATGTATGCATTAGAGCCCGTAACGACCATTGTACCGATTGAGTAAAAGGTCACCTTGAGATGGTACCTTGAAAGGACACACACATCGTTTTCCCGCATGCTTTTCGCTCTGATGTGTTTTGGTAAACTGTGTGCAAACTGTCGCTGAGAAACAAGGGCGGATGCACTAGCACAAATAAGAACACAAAAGGTGAAGTTTGGCTTCTTTTGTCGCCCTTCACACTCCAACTCTGGAATAATGGAAGTGACTCCTTGACACCAGCAGCAAAGTCTTGATTCTTTTCCCTCTCACTGTGTCCCAGCTATGTATTTGAAGAGTACGTACATAGGTGCGTGTTCCATTCATCGTTGCTCAATCCCTAATCGGGCCCTCAAACACGCCCCATCAAGAGAAAGCAGTCCACCCTCTCCCAGCCACGTCGAAAAGTGCCAACAACTCGCTATCCAGAAAACACAAACAACTGACTGAAGAACTCGTCGCAAAATCAACAAGCCGCGAAGAGCAAAAGGAAACAACCACCACTGCAGCAGCTGCAGATCTCTTGAAAAGAGTATAAGAAAAGTCAAGCAGTGAATTGTCCTTGGAAAATGTTAGCTCGCAGCAGCAGCGGTTGGTTACTGTATTCGCAAATCGCGCGTGTGAAAGCACACAAAGGATTCGAGGGTGCTTTAGAGCAAGCAGCCAGTCCGATTGGCCTTAACTTAAAGCCTTCGCACACAGCTGCATCCAAAGCTGCAAACGTTGATCCGGTTGGATCAGAAAGAAGCAGCAAGACCGCCGCCGCCGACACTTCAAAGTATCACGACCCAAGCAAGTTGCGCCGATTTAGAGGGCCGAATAAATCCGTTATTTGGAGTACACTTAGGCCAACTACATAGAAGCCGATGAAATAGTAATAGATCTTCTTGCCAACGGTGTCACCGCCTGTTTGCTAGTGACAGATCACTAGCCGAAACGAAATAATCGCTGACTGATTCTAATCCCCTTATCGTTCTTTTGTCAGTTGCTAAGAAAAAGCCTGAAAGTCAGGATTGCTTTAAGTCGCTCCGCTACAGTACTCTAAGTTTATAACGTATTGAAATCTATGAATGTCTGTAGCTATGTGGTATTCAGTGCCACAAATGTGCGTTGAAAGTTCTATCAATTTCATGAAGTCCCTCCCCCCCCCCGCATTTCGTTTGTTGTTGACAGCTAGACTGCGTGACTCCGAAGAGTTGCTATACCTAGCTTAGGTGACGTGTCACTTGGACACTTTCTTTCCCTGTTCTTTCTCAAACTTTTCTTGTGGATTTTGAGGATTATCCAAGAGATATTCATGAGAAAGTTGCCGGAGCCGTAAACGGACGGACGCTTGCCTACAATCACTCACCTCAAGCTTACACCCACATAACGCAAGCACAAACACAAACTTGACACAAAGTTTCCCAAGTTGAATCATGATCACGGAGAGCAAAATCAACATACCGCGATCGCCTCCTTACGTTGCTCTACAGTTGGATCATTGTACGTACATAGAGGTAATGTACATATGTACGTACACGTATACCGTAAGATAATATCCGCGTACCGCATTATAAGGGTTTTTTAGATGAGCAAAATTGGCCGGACCCGCCGGCCGGCCGAAGGATTAGTGCGTTTTAGTTGATCCAAAAAGGCCGTCCGGTCCGGAATTTTTCGTCCCAGCCCAAGACATCGGACGAAACGGACGAGCTATTGTTTCCTCCCTCTTGAGTGGTCATAAAGAGGATTAGGGTCAGCGTGGGAGAGCGGGAAGGAGGGAGGAAAGAGGGAGAGATCTACAGGGATGTGAGAGACGGCAGACAGGTGGTCCGAGGAAGGCGAAGGGCTTCGGCCAATTTGTGTTTTTCTTGTTTGGTCCGGACACTTATGTTTTGGTCCGTCCGATCGGCCAAAAAATCATATAAAAAACCCCTAATATCTCACGTGCTGCAGACTATCCTTTCCACCACTATACTGCCACTAGTACATCACGATCTACACTACATACTTCTAGCTCTCTTGCACCTGTGTTTTTCCTCACCACAAGGGGCGACTCGACCTCCTGCTTGGAGAGCGATACTTGGGTTTCTTCCTTCCCATTTGTTTCGGAGGAAAATGTAGCCCGTGCCTAATTAGTGGTGGAAAAAAGAAAATAAATAAACTGACCTCTGGAGTTTTCATGCAACAAAAAGCTGGGAGATGACCCTTCGACAAACGAGAGCAAGCAGCTCGTTTTTCAGGAGAATACAAAGTAAAGAAAAGGAGGAGAGGCAGACCTGATGAGGTAATCGGAGAATCTATGAACCGACATCAGAATACGGTACAACCGTGTAAACATTCGTAAGGGATTCGAGCAAAGTTCAAATTTGGCTCGAGGGCAGCAATCTTTGAGGTATACATACACAAGTGCAATGCTGCGCGTGTCAAATGGCGATCTACTGGTGCAGAGTGAGGTGAATTTTATACATACACAATTTCCGAGTTCGATACCATCAGCATTTACACACAGCTGAAGAAAAGCAAATTGACTCTGAATGCAAGGTGGCATTAGACGAAGCTCAGGCAAAAGGAGTGCAATAGCACCAGCAATAGCAATACTGTACGTATGCATGAGCGTGTGTATGCATGTACAAAGCGCGGAGCAGAGTTTGCACCTCGTTTATGTTTATTTCTATTCTCTGCTTGCATTTCGCTGGATTTATGTACAACAGATCATATCATCCCGGATCTCTTCTGAGTCCTCTATCCAACCCTCATTTCCATCTAATTTTTTCTGGCAGCAGATTGGCTAATTAGTTGGCAGTAGTCGTGCTACCAATTTGGAACTGAGGATAATATGCATCGCCGGCTTGCTTGCTTCAGAACGTATGTGTACATAGTATAGAAGAAGACGGATAAACGAGACGCGGATGTGACGGAACCAGAAGAGAAGCTATGATCGCCTCTGTTCACAGCAGTGCAGTTGTTTTTGTGGGTGGGTGGCCACCCGCAGTGTGTGCGAAGAAATAGCAGACTCCATCCCCGCTGATTTCTTCGGCCGTTGTTTACAAAAGTACTTTCCTACCGCCGCACACCCGGAGCCAATCAACACGAATGCAGGAGGCGGAGTCCAACTTTCCGACGTCCCTTTCTTCTGACATTTTTCCACCTCAAAGTAAAAGCCATCACCTATCAGTTCTTACCAGTTTTCAATTCCCGTTCGGTCCTGTTCTTGCTAGCTTGTTCGTAGTTGCATCCCCTCCTGTCCGTGTCAGACAAAGGTTACGGTAGCCAAGAATGAATGCCAGCTTGATGCAGTATCCGATGACTGAACGAGGGGCGAGGAAGCCCAAGTGCGCGCGCTGCAGAAACCATGGATACGTCTCCTGGCTCAAGGGTCACAAGCGTCATTGCCAGTTCAAGTAAAATTTGTTGTTAGAATTGCCGTCAAATGTTACTATGTAATAATCGCAATAATTAGGCTATTTGTCCGGACTATAGGATGTACATACATAGGCTGAATAATCAGTAATCTGTACTTCATCGGTGTAGTTCCTTTATGGTATATCAATGCTATACATGCCGATAAAGCTTCATCATCATCATCATATCTGTGTGGGTGGGTTTATTCAGAGATTGCACCTGCGGCAAGTGCATCCTGATCGCAGAGCGTCAGCGTGTGATGGCGGCTCAGGTGGCGCTGAAGCGGCAGCAGGCGGCTGAGGACGCCATCGCTCTGGGCCTAAGAGCCATCTCCGGCGGAGAGAGTAGCGCCACGGCCCTGTCCTATCTGCCACCGGGTCCAGTCTGGGGAGGACTCAGCAACAACAACGCAGCAGGGGAGGAAGCCAAGCGACAACTGAAGGAGGGGACAGACGGCGAAGAAGATTACGAACTGGATGTGGAATCAGGTACAGTTATGTACACTCCACTGTAAATGCTTGTGCGCATATACACGTTCGTACAGTACGTACGTATGTATGTCTTACTCGTGACTAGGTAACTTTGGCATCTACATGTACGTATGTAGCCTATTGTATGTAGGCCTACAATCTACAATGTGGTAAAGAATTCTTGAGAACTTTGTATAATTTCTTTTGCAGATGAAGGAGGCGAGGATTCGGACGCTGGTGTCCAACTGTCACCCAGGAGCCCGGGCGCTGCATTCAAGCCCGCAAGCAGCACCAACACCGCGGCCACCGACTTTCGTCCAGGTCGTCTGAGTCAACTGGAGATCCTCCAGCGCCTATTCCCCAATCAGCAAAAGACCGTGCTGGAGCTGGTGCTGCAGGGCTGCAACGGCGACGTCGTCAAGACCATCGAGCACTTCCTCTGCGCCACCGAAGCCGCTCTCAACAACAACAACAACCCCGCCAACAATGGACACACGGCTTGCGCCCCTCCACCCAAACGACGCGCCCTATCCCACGCGGCGGAAAGCAGCAAACCCGCGCCTGCGCAAGACGAAGCCAAGGTCGCCGTTACCAAGATGCAGCAGCAGGTGAGCAAGGGGTCAGTTCAGCAGAAGTCCGCCTTTACTCCACTCAATCTGATCGCGCCTCAAAGCGGCGGCGGCGGCTTCTCTCTCTCATCCTTGGCGAAAGGCAGCGGAAGCGGCATCCGATGTTCACCAGCCGCTGCAGGACTTCCGTTCGGAGTTTCCGATCTGCTGAAACCCGTGGTGAGCAGCGGCGGCGTGGCTTCTCTCTTTCCTCTGCCAGCCACCGGCCTTCCTCTGCCGCCCGGGCTGGCTGCTGCAGCTGGCTCCGCCTGCTGGAATTTCAATCCGTTCCAGCTGGCCGCAGCCCAGTCCTTCGCCAACACCATGGCAGCCGCCGCCCCAGCGCCAGCCCCACTCAACCTGAGCACTTCTTCTGCCGCCACCGGACACAGGGCCGGCAGAGTGCGGGAGTTCAGCGACACCTCCTCTGACAAATCACTCTCGCCCGCCATCTCCTCCGACAACTAACGGCTACTTCCACATTCTTGTAAAGTGCGCGCGCCATATTGTCTACGTCTTCTTTTGGCGTTTCAAATCAGGCCCTGCATAATCGTTGTATATGTGCAATACTTTTATAGTATCGATCATGCGCCGAAGAACTTTGGTCCCCATTGTCACGTATTCAGCATACGTATGTATACGACCTACCTTACCACTTGTAGATCATTATTGATTATCACGTTTATGCATAAATTGTAAGTAAAGCTACAGAATTCACCCACTGTGCATATGTGCGTATACATAGATGTACAAATATCTGTATGTAGGAAGGAACGCATACGTTGGCCTGTGCACTAAACGGCATCTTTGTTAGTATTTTGGTAACGTAAAAGTGTTCTTCTGCTTTTTGGTACCTGTTCCGTGCAATATACCTGTACTACCTAGAATGCATCTTGTGATGTGAGACAAATAGACAATCCTGACCAAGAAAGTCAAATTATAGTACAAATTATAATTCTAGGACCCATGTATTATTTATCTCGAGAACTACGCGACGTAGAGCAAAGCGGTCAAAACTTCCACGGATAACTTTAGCTCGCCTCTCCAATAAAAAAACCGTTTGATTCTATCTGCTCTCAGTGTCGAGATCTCGCCAAATTCCTTCAGCACTGAAATCGTGTCACCTTTCGGCAGACGCTAAACCACGCAAACCACGACACCCTACGACCCTGTACGCCCGATGCGCATTTTCATCGTCTTCATCACGTATGCTTATTTCTGCCATTTTGATTTTTCGGGAGTTTGCGAGGTTTAGAATTGCCCAATGGTCCACGCCCGATTTGGCGATTTTAGTACTGAAGAAATTTGGCGAGATCTCGACACACAGAGCAGCTGGAGACAAACGGTTTTTTTTATTGGAGAGGCGAGCTAAAGTTATCCGTGGAAGTTTGACCGCTTTGCTCTACGTCGCGTAGTTCTCGAGATAAATAATACATGGGTCCTAGAATTATAATTTGTACTTTAGATAGAAAGAAGCCAAAGTAACCTTTACAGTAGTTGATATTTATGGCATAGCAGGTACTTGGCTGAACAATATTGAAGTGTGGCGTGCAGACAGCAGACGCCAGAAGCGTCCAAGTCACTCAATCCTCCATAACTCGACGGACCCACCAAAAGTTTCCTTTGCCAATAGCGACATAAATCGAATCGATCACATTGGGAGGTCCATATCCTCCTAGTAACAATGAAGGGTTCTTTTGCGGTCTGCCGCCTTTTTCTTTTCGCGCCCTATGCTGTAAACAGTAACAGTTGTGCGCGCCAGACTAAGCCGAAGAGTAAAGAGTGTTCGGCGGAGGAGAAACTGGCAGCCAACGTAACGACCTTCTGCTGGTCAGTCAGTAGCCACGCCATATTCCGCATACATGTGCTCTGCTGTCCGGTAAACTGCTAATGAAGTGCGACAGCTAAACTCACTACTGGGACTGAGCGACCCGCCGCTCTGTGTCAACATCGTAGGAGGCTCCATCGCCATGTTTGCTCGCGCCTCTCCACGCCTTTGTTTCCAACCTAAGTCAGAGCGTTGCTCCTAGCCCATTTGGCGTTATCATGTACCGTACGCACAGCCAAGCGGCCCAAAAACAATAGCCAATTGGTACAACAAGAAAAGTAACCTTGCCAAGGTTACGAAAGAGCAAACATTCGTCGAAGCTGAGAGAATCGGCGACAGTCCAAACCGCCGCCCTTCTGTCATCTTTCCCGACCTATGTATGCCTACAGCAGGAAGCAGGCGTCACTGGCTGTAACAGAGTGTGTTTGGACACATGTGCGACCCGTACCCGTGGTATAGCCGACCCATGTTTGGACAAACCACACCGGATTTGCAAATGCAATCAAAGCCAACCTCTTTCATCTGTATAGCCTGTGTGACCCTTGGCCACCCATAGTCCATGTTCGTGTGTCAACTTATGCACAAGCACCACAACACTCGCTTTCGCTGAAGAGCAGAGCTGCTCAACGACCCACGGCCTGGTCCAAGTGGCGGGATACTTTAGACGGATAGAAAGCGCCCACTGCGCTGTTAGCTCAAGATTCATAGACGGTTCATGTCGGGCGGGGGTTACGGTATTCGGGAACACTGAATAACCGAGTAAAGAAAAGAGCGTATCTGTTTTCATGAGGTTGCCTTGTCGGGGTTAATGGACACGATGTCACACGCGCGTGTCAGAGCGGCATATTTGATTCATCTTCAGCTCTCTGCGCCACTCGAAACCGTCACATTTCCCTCTCTGATATGGAGATGCAGCAAGCATTGGGATGATTCGTTTCAAAGTCAAAAGATTGTTAATGGCTTCAAAGTGGCTACCACATGACAACACTATCCTACCGCTCTTCTGCTGGCAGTTTTGCTTCTGGCAACGTCATCTGCACTTTACTAATGCTGACAGTTCAAAAGCTGAGTCTTCCGGCGACTACAAGCAAGACACTACTGGCAGGTGGGTATGCACCGTACTGTACGTAAACAATTACTATCCGTGCAATCCAGACATAATAACTGGACAGCTCCGCCCTTTTATTCGTTTATTTTCCCTGTCAGCAAGCCTATATCTCTCCAAAGGCAATATCTATTTCAAGATTTAGTTTGGTTTCCTCCTGGTAGCTCTACTCTTTTCCCGCACATCTGATCTCTTATCTTATCTTATTTACCAATACATATCCACTTTGGCCTAGCAAACGGTGTTTCTCTCCCGAGAGAAACTTTTCGCTTTTCCTCACATCTGCTTTCATCTGGCCAGAGGGCAACAGAAGAGAAGCAAGCAGCTTACAGGTGCCCAACAACTGAACCCAACCAAAGTGCCTGCATGTAGTATGTACGGAGAGAGAATTGCCACAAACATACCCCCACCGCAGACTCAACACAAGACAAACCGAAGCCATCTCAACACACAGCTACAGTATCTGAGTAGTTAGTCTCTCTTAAAGACCATCGAACAACCAAATTATGGCTCAACTGCGAATTAAGGCTTAGAACGCTTGGTCCAACAATTAGTGTACAGTACCTACGATGCGGACAAACAAACCGAACACGCGAATACGTTCACCCTACAACAGGTTGTGAGGAGCAATTCTGACAGGACGTAATTCAAGACACCTTCTCCTCCTGGCATTGAGAAAAAGCGCCAAAAGTGGAGATCTTTTAACATGTTCGTTCCCTGAATCGCCTCTGTCAACCGTAGGGAGTGACCCGAATTTTCCCTGACCCGAATTACTTCACACTCTCACAATTACTCCAAACCTATACGTTGAAGAGCGGAACAGCTTACCTTTTTGGTGACAGCTCTGCCAGTGATAATCCAGCTCCAAATTTGGCTTGCTCAACTGAGATTGATGCGAATAGCTCCAGATGATAAACCGCAATTTGACACCTTCAACGTGCATACATGATCTTCAACTTTCACATGCCGTTGTGCAGATGCAAGCAGAGATAGACAAAAGCATGAAAATGGACGTGTCTGCCCACCAAATCCCATAAAACAAGAAAGTACGAACGCAGTAATCATAAAACTTTATCATACGCGAACATGGTAATTCGCAACGACGGACGTGCATAAAATAGCGACGTAATATAAGCAAAACATTTCCGACGCACAAGATTACAAAACCACACTAATTTGGCGAACAACTTCCATAGCTTATCGTAATTTTACGAAATAGAGCCGCTCGCACACAATGGTAGATTTACGGGATGGTACCATCTGCTATGTAGTTACCTGGTAGCGTAAATTGGTACGGCTGGTAGCAAACTTCCAGCTGCACACTCTGGTAATTTGCCGGTATAGCAATTTCTAGTACCAGGTAATTTTCACCCCTCATATCTATCTGCCAGCGTGTGCGATACCAAGGATAGAGCAGACGAGCTACAGCTACCACAAAACAAAAGCAAATACGTACAACGCCTATTGGCTCCCACAACAACCAACACCAACAATACCAACACCCACCACACACTGCCAACACCAACACATAGACCATACACCAAAAACCCCACCATAAATAATAATGATTACTCAAACCTCCCATCATGAATAGCACAGCATAAATAAATACACGTTCGTGATCAGTCTTGTTGCACGCTTTCCAGTAACTGAAGCAGTCAGAGTGAGAAGAGGGAGCCAGCCAAATGCTTGATTTCAGCGGATGCTGGTGAACAAGTTTAGCTTGGAGCGAACTTCCTGAAAGTAGCCAGTCATATAACATTTCCATAATTTTAATTGGTCTTTAAAATCAATAAACAACAATCACAAACAACAGTACCTCCAAAATCTGACAACTGATTGAGAGCTGTATGTAGGTAAGTTGGGTCGAAATGCACACAAAACCCATCCGAACATACCGAGCTGTCAGAAGTCAACCGCGAGCTCCGAAATTCAACTGCCACCGATGCGAAGCACAAAAGTAGAGCTCAACAAGCTAGCTAACTGAGCTCAATAGCTTTGGCGCGTCGGCTATGGATCAGCTCTAGTGAGCCCGCGGTTGACTACTGAGATGACATGAGAAACTTCACCTATGTAAAATTAAAATAAAATAGTTACCTTGTGAGCGCGCTGTCTGTTGAACACGTGCCAGAATCTGAGCGTTTCGTCTCCAGCCCCAGTCACAACACACTCACCATCCGGCGACATCGCCTAGAAAACGCGCAACATACAACGAAAGCATGAGCAACCCCCAACAGCCTGTATTGTATACAAGTTCACGCACATTGCTCAATCAGGCCTACCAGATATAGCACTCGTTGACTGTGGCCAGTAAGTCGAGCTTCTTGTTTCATGGACGGATATTTCCAGATCACAATCTGGTTCTGCGAATAACCGTGCGTCGACACCTATAACAGCAATTCGCAAGGAACTAGTCTGGTCACTAAGATTTCCCCATGGAACTCAAGTCGTCTTGGACTGGACAAATGCGGACTTCTGTCCATGCTTCACGTACTCTTATTCTGCAGGAAAACATGCAAACTAGTGCAGCACGGGCTAAGTTCCTTAGCGAACTCTCTCTGGTCAGACTACAGAGTGTCTCAAAATAAACCGAACACCTTTCCGTGCATGTAACTCTGAAACCCCACGTTGGATTTTCATCAGGCTTCTTGCATTTAGTAGCCAAGGCTTCAACTTAGATGTGTACAAAATTTCAGCTATTTACTCCGCATACTTCAGAAATTACGAAGGTTTGAATCTCGAAGCTCAAAATCGACGTTTTTCTTTAGTATGGAGAAAAATCTCGGTCTTAATTTTTCAAGGTACCCATTTTCATGCGTTTGCAATGCTGGCACTGGGGATTATGCATGAGATACTCATTTCCTAGCATTTTGTGACATTTTTCTTCATTACGAGGCTAATTTTATCATGGACCATGCACAGGAGGCCCCTAAATTGCCACTACCAGTTCGAAAAACCCTTGTTTTTGACCTCCAAAGAAAGAAGGTGTTTGAGCAGCTTCCACTGGGCCTAGGAAGATAAAATTTTATACACGTCTAAGTTGAAGCCTTGGCTACTAAATACAAAAACCCGCATGAAAATCTAACGTGTGGTTCCAGAGTTACACGCACGGAAAAGTGTTCGGTTTATTATGAGACACCCTGTATATCATCAACCAAAAGGACACAGAGTCAGGTTGCGAGGCAAGGCAGCATTTTATAGTACACAGCATAGAAGGTTCGTATGCATACACGCACGTATGCATATAACACACATACCGTGCATACTTTATGCGACATACTCTTGTGTGCCATGTACCTACACATATGTAGAGTATATACGTAGGTGTGTACTACGTACCAGTTCCATGGAATGTTTGGACCAGGCGATATTGCACACTTGACTTCCGGTGTCCACGCAGTGAGTGCTCTGTCCAGTGAGCGTGTTCCAGAAGCGCATGCACCTGTCCGCAGTCCCTCCTCCGCTCACCAACAGACCGTGATGATGAGGAGACCAAGCCAAGGCCTTCACCGCAGCCGAATGCTCCACCCACATCTGCACGGGCTCAGGCGCACGCAGACTCCACAGCAACAGATAGTTGTCGTTGCCCCCGCTGGCCAAGTACTGCTTATCCGGCGACCATTTCAGACCACACACCTGCGCACAACAACATCAGTCATAAGAAACGGCGAAATTTTGGCCACCCTATCTCCTGTTTGGAAGGTGGAAAGTAGTTTAGCAATACGCAAAATGTAAAATCTAGCACCCCATCTCTCTGAAGGCTCCGCAGTTATCTTGATTCAGCTGTAGCCATTGCCTACCTCTGCCAAACGAAGATAAAGCAGGGTCCCAAGTTCCCCTGACCTGACCCGAATTACCCCGCGCCAAAGGTCGCCTCAAAACGTGCAAATGGCTCAAATGCATAAATACTTACCTCCTGCTTGTGCATTTGCAGCTTTCTCTCCGGGATATTCTGGCTTTCTCTGACATCTCGCTGATAGATGGCTCGATCTCTGGAGCCGGAACAGATCAGATCGCCGTTCCACGCCAAACACCCGACTCTGCTCGAGTGCCCAGTCAGCGTTTGCTTGCACCGCTGAGCAGCCAAATCCCAGATCTGCACAGCGCCTTTTCCCGTGCCCAGAGCCAGCGTATCGCCCTTCTCCGCCCACTGCACACTCGTCACAGTATCCTCCTCTGATTGTAAATCACACAGCTTCGTCACCTGTAACAAGCAGCATAAATATATTTATATCTTCAGCACAAACTCACCGCACGAAAATGATTGAAGGCATAGGAAATAAACCCTGTGTATCTATTGTGCAGCCCGTTGTGTATCTCTATGCACTACGCGAGTGATTATTATGAGTGGCCCCCAAGTTTCAGATCGGCAAGTCGGCGGTTTTATCGACTTCTTTCAGTCATCGGGGAGCTCACTTTTCCACGCCTCAATGACTGAAACATGCTGAAATGCTATCTGATGGCTGAAAGACCTCGAAGAAACGCCGACTTACGATCTAAAAACACGCTGAAATAAGAGGGGCGACCTTGCCTTGCGGCCACCCTTTCTAATAATTAATTCAAGTAGTGGGGAATAGCAGTAAGCTCCCACGTTTACATACGTACTTGGCTGTTAGTAGCGCTCCACAGGTAAACGCAAGAGCCCAGGCCGACGCTGAGCATATTTTGACTGGACCAATCGATCAGATTCAAATAGAAGTCGTCCTGGAGATCTGGAGCGTCCAGAACTTTGAAGGGGTTGCGGGGGATCTTCCTCGGGGGCTTGCGCGGTGACTTAAGCAGGCGTTGACTGTTGACAGAGAGCGGAGACAGGGAGTAGGGACTGCTGCAGCCGGGAGGAGGAGAACTGAAGCTCTTGCTGTGCTTGGTGCCGGAATCTGCGCTGTTGCTGCTGCTGGCTGCAGCCGACTTCTCCTCCTCCTCGCAGAACAGCGCCCGCTTCGTCGGCGTCTGACGTGGTTGGAACTTGAACAAGCCGGCACCAGGAGAGCGACCGCTCGCCACCACTGCAGGCGAACGATTCTGCGCGTCTTTCCCCGGAGAACTCGACACGGACGAAGAGCCGGGACGCGCCGAAGCCGAACCACTGCACAGACTCAACCCTAAGTCTGCCTGAAAAAAACAAACGCACTCTCTAACAGTTTGAAGCAGCATACACAACATCACAAGCACCAAATCGACGATCCGTACGTTTGTTTGACTTAAGCCCGAAAAGCGAGCAACTGCACGGCACGCACAGTATAAAGCAGGGACAACAATGGACCATTCGGGCGCTCGTCTGAACGCGGCATCAAGGCTACCCAAGTATTTAAGATACACCAACTCTTTCTCAGCATCACAACGTGTCATGTAACTACGCACAGCACTTTCAGACCGCGGCGGCGAGATATTTCTGAGCCTTTTCTTACCCGAAAATCATTGATTTCAGCCTTCAGCAATTCATTTCTTAGAAGAGCTCGGTGTGTAAGCGCCTCCTGTTCCGTTTCTTCGTCATGTGAAGCAGCTGCGGCCTGCTGCGAGGAATTACCGCCTCCGCTTTGCACGTTACCGCCATTGTTGCTCGCGCTGGAGCCTCCTGCCACATTTCGTCCTTGATTTCGGTTTCCTCGTCCGCTTCCGCTGCTTCCATCTGTTGAATTTCCACCAGAAGTCACACCGGCAGGCGACGTGCCATTGCGAGAGGCAGAATCGTTCCGCAAAGAGGCAAAACGAAGCGACCAGTCCTCTTGCGGAGCTCTCGAAGGAATAAATCGATCACCTGGTCGATTCTTCGTCGGTGTAGTTTGAGGCGATCGTGTCTGAAGAAAAGAACAGAAATTGTTTCCTACAAATAAAATAGAAAACAAATAAAATAGAATGGCTTCGTTGGCCTACCGTCGTTGTGCTGGAGGAATTCGGCTGTGCAGAAGAAAAGGAAGCGTTGTGTTGAGTCAAAAACCGCTTCTCAAAGTCTTGCTGCATCCTTTGTAATAATCCACATTATTGTATGGGCTGAATAGACGAAATGATGCAGAGAAACAGCCTTCTTTCTTTCTGACAATAATCTGATCAACGAGTGATGATGAGAGCTGAAATGATAGATAAATCATCGAGCGTTGAAAATCGATCCAGTGATAAGATCAGACCGGACACGGACTTCTAGAGAGCTTATGCGGACAAAGGAGTCCACGAATTTATTTTTTTTGTGCGGACACTAGGTGTGATATCCAGAACGGAATGGTTATCTTTCAACACGCGGGAGTTCAAACTGGGGATCTTCTGAGTGAGATATCTCTGCACATGCTCCACAGAAAGAGATGCGGTTTTTTGGAGAAGAAAGAAAAACGATTTCTGCATCATACTCTTCACTGATAATTGGTCTTGACAAATGTTCTTTGTATGCTTTTTAGCTCAGGAACGATGAAGCGCAAACAAACGAAGGTCAAAAAGCTGTCCAGTGGATCATCCCAGTTGTGATTTTGTACCACACTATATTTTTGGGTGAATACCCCATGGGCTATACAAAATCAAGTGGTCTGATAGGGTTATGCAGTGTTTGGTTTATTATGAGATCCTGTATGTGTTTTAGGGCATAATTGAAGTTAAAACAGGGTTATTCTAGTACAAGACATGATCAGCTAGGCCTATAAGCATAGTAACTTGGTGTAGGAGTAGCTATAGCTAGCCTATGACCAGCTTACACCGGAAAGTTAAGGTACCCTACAGTACATGGATGGGGTTATACACCAGGGGGATATAATATGTTGGGGAAATACTCAGGGGGATATACACCCAAAATATGGTATTCCTATTATCAATTACTGCTGTTTGCAACGATGATTTGTGATGTGTGTAACTGGTCCTTGTTCTATGCTGTTTTCCTTCATTCTCATACACAGTAAGTGCACTGCATGGTGAGTAAGTGAGTGCACTATGTAGGATGTGAAAAAGTGGGCATCTGTTCAGGTATAAAGCTTAGCCTTGATGTAAAATCTGGTAAAATTGAAGGAGATATTGTTTTCGAATGACAAGATACCTACCAAACCTAGTTGCATGCCAATTTTGTGCTATAGTACTCTTGAGTGTAAAAGCTGCCCTGTGTTCCACATGTTACGTATGTGCATGGACTTCTACCTGATGTCCAGTACCAAAATAGAGTGCTATGTCCGTGTACTTTCTAGATGTCTGTGGACCGGATCACCGGGAGCAAAAACGAGGCGTAGGCGTGTTCGCGTATTGTGTTTTCTTGTTTTCTACTGCCGCTACTACTGCACTGTGTCCGTGAAATACATGGACACTACAAACAAAACAAAACAATACATACAGAAGTTCGACAAATTCCCACGACGACACGCCCGCTTTCTTCTTTTCAAGATATTGCCGAAAAAATCAAACGACTGCGCTGCGCGTAATGACCGACCAGTTGCGCTAAAAGACTAATGGGTGGTCGCGAGGTGGCCCCCGCGGTATTTAGCGTAAGTTTAGATCGGTGCCCTAACGAGGACGTCGACGTCAATTGTACCACGAAGTGACCGTGTGGCCGCTGATGGATGAACAGTTTTTCGAGTATCGCAACTGTCAACCAAAACTGGCGCATCCTTCAAGTCAGCTGCAAGCTCGAATCGAAGGCTTTTTGAACACCATAGTTATGTAACGTTTTACCGCAGAAAGAGAAAGATACGACCAGTAAACGTTGATTGATTGATTGATTGATAAGTAGGTAGCTGTCAAAATCAACCAAGAAGTTTTTCCATTATGACGAGTAAATTTTTCATCAGTGCCCCGTCCAATACTAATAGTATCAATTTCATTGCTCATTTTCCATGCGACTTGAAACAAGTTGTATCCTCTCATCCTTTTCCTTCAGTTGCTGATTTGTTGCCAGCAGAGCCACTGTCATGATAATGAATGAAAGGATGAAAGTACAGGTGGCAAGAATCCACCACACTGAAACAAGCGTGGAAGTGAACCAACCAACGAATAATAAATTATTGTACATACCTACGTACCAACTTCTCCAAACTTTACTCACAAGACTCAGCCGTAGAAGTTGAAGCGATATCTTCTGTGGAAGTGGATGGCGTTTTGTCTCCAGTGCACTCTGCTTCGTACATTTCCCTGGGGCTGTTCTTGCCTAGCTCAGCAAATTCTGCCAACGTGCAGGGGTCAGTGGTGCAGTTCTTCACTTTCAGACGTATTGGAGGTCTGTCCCAGGAATACCAATACCACACCTAAATGAAACGACATTCCCTAACTACAGCGTGATAATGGTGGATCATGTATGTGTGTACATACGGTGCAACCTGCACATACCTACGAAATGTACACACATATGCACGTTTTCGTTCGTGCATAATAGCCCTTGCATACTGTATACGTATTGTACGTACCTGCACGTATTCCTTCGTGCTTCTCTTGTGCAGCTCAAAACTGATGGAACCACCATAGGGTGGCCATCGCTCTGGAATTTCGCCGAGCAATGACACCATTGGAATTAGATTGTCATCGTGCTTTAAAAATCATCACAACGGGTGCTACTCAAGGCAATAAATATGTAGTACAGTGGGAGTTTCTCAGCTGACCTTACCAGAAGAACCTTGGCACTTACCACAGACCACGCGATGAACTTCCGATTGGTGTCTTTTCTCAAGTGCAGCAGCATTTCATCGATTACTTCTCCAAGTAAGAATCCTGCAAAATGATTCGTATTTAGTGTACGACATCTATCGGCGTTTTGGCTTGACTTGAAAGTATAAGAAACCATAAGCCATACGTACATGGCCGTACATACTGTACATACATACCTCCACTAAGACGCTGGATGGATGGATAGCCAGCCATCATCCTGAGAAAGCTGTAGTAGTAGGCGACAGCTTTATCCACCATGTCCTCAGTCATCCATGGCTGTATATATTCTGGATAATAGCTCTTCAAAAAAGCAGCACAATGTTTGCCTTAGTTCGGTCGCAGAACGGTGATCTGATAGCTGGCTTGTGCTTACCAGAATGAGCAAGCTGCTGGCGACTCTGAAAGCGTTGAACGGATCATATTTGGTAAGCCCTGCGTTTTCACACAAGATCACGATGAGCTCCTTATAGTGAGTGCCGAAGTCTTTGAACTCCTTGGTTCCATAGACGTACGTTTGCGAATTGCACATTGGTACGTACACCAACAGATATGACCCCGACTAAAATCAAGCTACGCACGTACTTAGTTACCCAGTCAGCCTTATGTGTACTACGTGTACGTACGGTGTGTACAACGATAAACGGCAAACGTGTTCCCTTCCTCACCACAGATATTTTGCCATCGATTTGCACTGGAACAGGGTTCCAGGTGAGGTTTACATTCCAGAATTCATGATCGTATACTGGAGGATATAGAGCTGCGTTGGCCACCAAGGAAGATTCAATGGAGTGGTTGATATTGCCGGCATAATTCCGAATCTAGAAAAAATAATCAAATCCCATGCAAACATGCGTTGGTCGATTGGCATCAGCATGACGTGACGGTGCAAATTATACCACGAACGGGTCGTAAGAGTTGTTGTACAAGAACCCATAGCGTTGACGGAAGTACATTCCCACTTGAAACATTTGTCGTTTACCCAGCTAGAAGCGTAAAGTACGCACATAAAAGCAGCTCCATTATGCTCGCTCATCATCATTCTGTTCTGTAATCACCATCAACAAGAATGCATAATGTAGGTCTCACCTTTGTGAGAACTCCACGTCGTTCTGGAAATGGATCCTTAATTCTTGGAAAGAGATTCTTTTCTTCAAACGTATGAACGCCACCACGCCACATCTGTTCAATAAAATTCCATGTTCGTCCATCCATCCATACAGTAGCTTCGGTCAGTCAATGCCACAAAAGAAACATGATGAGCTTACCACTTGAGCAAAGATTAATGAATTTTGATTCCAATCTGCATCCCAATGTGTCTCGTTGATGGACGGAATATCGAAGTCGTAGTCATCTGCATCATTGGCTGTACTCAAACCAATGGTGGCCAACCAACATGCCACCAACTGCAGTCTCATCTAGGCATTACACATACAATGAGATTATCGGCAACAATTCATAACATAACAGTAACAATAATAAAGATATGAGATATGGGGCATTGAGGAAAGAACGGTATTGATCATGGAATGATCAATGACATAACACGGGAAGCTCAAAAGCAACACCATCAAAAGACCACGACTAAAACTTTATCCATTACTTTCAACAAGGAATCAATAATAATAAAACAACGAACATCACTGAATAAATCTCCTTGCGGCTACTGAACGAGCTTAGATACTGAGCCATTGCTTTTCAGCTTTCTCCTCGCGCTGAACCAGAGAATAGTCATGATCACCGTCATAACAAAGAAGACGCAGCACAGGAATGCCCATAGGTCTAAGAAAGAATAGAACAACTCTACTGTACTGAAAAAGAAAAGTATGCAGGTACGCACTGCACTACACTACGCAGTACATCCCATCCCATCCCATATTATGGTTATGGTACAATGTAGGTACCTACGTACATAAGTTTCATAGGTACGTACTATTGTAGGAACGATGTACGATTTACATAAAGATTTACAGTACGTACTAGGCTATGCTAAAGTGGATGCACTTACAAAGATGTGCCGAGCTTGTGCTATCAGCTGGATCTGGATCCCCTGCGTAACTGGGGGTGAGTTCGCCTCTGCATTCCGCATCCCAGACTTCGCGAGGATTGTGTTTTCCCAGCTCAGCAAACTCAGCAAACGTGCATGGATCCGTGCTGCAGTTGGTGATCTTGAGTCGACGAGGCGAATCGTCCACGTTGTACCAGTACCACACCTGCAAAGTGTACAGTACATGCAAAAGTATACGTTGTTTACGTATTGAACAACAGAACAACAGCGAACGAATAGAATGCAATATTACTTGGACATATTCTTTCCCCAGTCGCTTGTGCAGCTCGACCGATAACATGGAGCCAAAAGCAGGCCATCGATCTGGAACTTCCCCCAACAGCCACATAAATGGAACCAATATATCATCGTGCTGGAAAATACTGTATACGTACAGTGCACCTTGGTGAATGCAACAGCAAACAGACCGAATTCGCGCGTACTAAGGAATAAGCCAGAAACTTCCGCTTATTATGGGTCCTCAGATGATGCAGCATTTCATCAATTACATCGCCAACTAGCCAACCTAGACAAAAGTGGAGCATTGCTTGTCAGTCAAGGCACAGCTTTGGGACCCTGGGATTGGCTATGTACGTAGACTGCACTGCATACCTGCGCACACTCTTTGCACTGGATAAAAACCACTGATCATCTTTAGAAAGCCGTAGTAGAATGCTTCAGTTTCCTGCAGCCGGCTGGAGTTATTTTTGATCCAAGATGGTATCAGCTCTGGATAATATGACTGGAAAAAGCCCAAAACTCCACAAATAACACCTCAAAATATTCCGACCGACATCTATCACGTATCACCGGCAGAACAAAGAAGCAACGAACCAATATCTGGATGCAGCTGGCAACTTTGAAAGCTTCCCATGGATCATTTTCATCCGGCACCCCAACGGCCGATGTCAAAAAGTCGATGGTTTCGCGATTTGCGGCCCAGAAATCTTTGTACTCCTGCGTCTCGTAAATGAAGAGCAGAGCAGAGCACGTGGGAAGATAAATGGCAAGAAAAGCTCCAACCTGTACAGTGAAAACAGGGAGAGGCATTGCACTAAAGAAAAAGTTGGATGATGATATTCAACTAGGGTTGTGCATTTTTTACGCACCGCTGAAATTTTCAGGTCGACGTGGTATGGGACTGGAACCCAAGTTAGATTTGGATGCCAGTAGTCATGTGGGGCAGATTGCGGAAAAGCTCCAGCAGCGATAATTTGAGTTGCCTCCAAGCTGTGGTTACTTTTACCAGTCCATAATCGAATCTACGAAAAAACATCAAAATTTCTCCCAGCTGCACTGCATCACATGCTTGACATGACATGTACTTACCAAGTACGGATCGTATGTGTAATTCCACATTTGGCCATATCTTTCCCTCAGATACTGTCCCATTCGGAATGTTTGCTGCTTCCCCAACTGAAACAGTTATCATTGGCTTTTGCATGTCTGGTAAGTAATCGCCGGCTTTGTGTGTGGGTCACCTTAGTGAGCACGCCTCGTCTCTCAATGAACGGATTGTCCAATAGGGGGAAAACATTATTTACTTCGAAAGCATGGACACCACCGCGAAATAGCTGAAACAACAAAAACAGGAGCAACTTCAACTCCAACAACCACTCCAACCACAACTTCCCTTTCCATACCGTTTGAGCAAAAATCAATGTGGATGAATCCCAGTCCTCTTCAGCTGATGTCTCATTGGCGGCTGGTTCAGTGTAGTTCTTGTCATCAGCTGAATTTGCATACGTACTTGCAAAATAGGCAAATAGCAGCACTGTCATTGTTGAAGAAGCCATGGTCAAGTGGTTGTCAAAACGGTCAAAACAAGTTGGTGCTAATAAATTTTCTGCTCACAAAGTTTCGCTGTTGTGTTGCGGCAGAAAAAACCGACCCACATTTTTTCCACACAGTATATGACTGGAAAATCCCGTTTTTCTCGGAAAATAAAGTCCGTGTCTGTCTGAGATATTGCACCGTGTCTGCTACCGCTCGCTACTGGTTGCTTCATCGCCTAGGGGTCACCAAAACTGGAACAGTAAGGCCCCTTGTCCCGCTACGTCCTGCCAGAATTCTCAGTGTAATTACACCGGTTACCACCAAGAAGTCGGCGTAACGGCGGAGTTCGTCGTACGGACACGGACATCTAGATAAAAAAGCGTAACGATATTCTAGATGTACACGCATCTGCGCACTTATAATTATTTATAAAATTTATTACTTTTTTTTGTTATTATTTTTGTGTTGCCTGCGTTGCGTTCACTTTAGCAGGTGAATGAAATCTGCTGATTGGTGGAATGCGTCGTAAAGTTTCTGCTGAGCGTAATGAGGAGGAAGAAATCGACCAGCAGGCAGCAGATCCATTGTTGGATACCATGGGAAATGTTCGCACTGCGCTTCGACCTGCTTTCGGACGTCGACGCTGGTCGCTCAACTTCTACTGCTTGCAGGTGTCCTTCTGCGCCTTGTTGATGTGGATGGTTGTGGCCAACGTCGTCTTTTATCTCATGTATCACGCGAAGGAGAAGTATGCAGAAAATAAGGTATTCATTCAGCATTTGTGATTGCTGTGTGTGTATGTACCTACGTACGTAGTTGAAGCTTGTACTACGTACTAACAGTCGTACAGACGTACAAGCACGCACATACCGTATTTTTGGGTGTATATCCCCCCCTATTGTATATCCCCCCCTAGTGTATAACCCCCCATTGGCAAAACATAAATTTTGTCCTTTGTATATCCCCCCCTGGTGTATAACCCCCCATGTACTGTAAGGTACCTAACCTACCTATGTAAGCTGGTCATAAGCTAGCTATAGCTACTCCTACACCATTCTACCATGCCTATAAGCTTAGCTGAGCATGTCTTATACTAGAATAACCCTGTTTTAACCGCGATTATGCCCTAAAACACGTACTTTTGACCTCAAAAACATGCCTCTACACACCTCTCACCTCTACACACACACCTCTCAAAAACATAAATTTTGTCCTATGTATATCCCCACCCATTGTATATCCCCCCCTAGTGTATAACCCCCCATTGGACCTCTCAATTTTTGTATACCCCCATGGGGCTATACACCCAAAAATACGGTACCTACCTATGTTATGTACATAGAAAATATTAGTAGTAGGCCTACGTATTATTCCTGTGTTGTTTGGTTTCGTAGGATGTGAAATCCGGTGATCCTGGATATTATCTCGTCACGCTGCAGGTAATAGGTACAGTATGTATGCATGCATAAAGAGCGCTGCACTCTAGCCCTATTTTGTACATTTGTTTATTGGACCCATGACTAAAGATGTGCAGTTGGAGCTGAAGTCCGCTGCGAGACCTGATCAACAAGCGAAATACGGTATCGAAAAAAGAAAGACGGCAAATGCCATATTTTCGCTTGGCTTGTGTTCATCTGATCTCACGTCACAGCGGACTTCAGTTGCAACTGCGCATCTTTAGTTATGGGTCGAAAGTGAAGGACTGTGATGTACCTTGTGTTATTTTAGTCAGTTATTCAGCAGCTGATTGATCAGATGGCCGCATTGGGCTTGCAACCCATCCTAATTCAACCGGAAATTCTTACCGAATTTGATGCGAATGCAACTGCATTCAGTTGGGCCATTTATTCTCAACGCAAGGGCGCCAGAATTCTTACTTTTCTACTACCAAACAAGGCCTTACCATCCCACTCAGCCTTGGACTCAATTGCTTCAAAGCTGAGCGCTCAGCTGTTTACTAAAAGTGATGGCTCTCATGCCCTGCTAGCAACATCGGCTGCCCTGTTTCATTTGGCCTCTGCTCATCTGTTCGGAGAAGAAGAAGATTACTTTTTGGTGCAGCCTCTGAATGACAGCAGTGTTGCTGAACGATTATGGTCAATCGGCATCAGGGAGACGAGTCCCTTATTCTTCTTGAATGGACAATGCTTATTTGATCTTGATCTACTGGAGCAACCGAAGAGAATTCAGTTGGATGGAGTCCAGCTTCACGTGCCCAGTACTGACTTTACCCTGTTCACACGGGAATTGAACTACTCCGCCTTTGTGCCCTGTGATTGGCAAAGGGCGAACCAATTCTACCGTGATAATCCTGACGTGCACAATTTGACGCACAACACTGCGGAAGGCGAAGAATTTCGACGCAAAGTGCGCAGAATACTCGGTCTTGTCCAAGCTATCTTGCATGGCAAGTTGGCCACTCCATTTTGGCTGTCAAGCGGCACATTACTAGGTACGTATGCAGTATCATCAGATCCTGATGGTATCAGGGGAATACATAGGTACTAGAGAGGTACGGTACATACGTACTTCATTTAGCACGTACGTACTTCATGTACGTACTTCATTTAGCACCTTTTTTTTAGTAGGTATTTGTGGTGGAGCGTACGTTCGTACAGTACGGTACACAACAGTTCTGTATGGGATTCATGAGGCAATCCAGTCGTATCTGACGTACTTATGTAACGACGGTTTGTACTAATAATTTTCAGGTTGGTTTCGACAATGTGATGTGATCCCTTATGCTGAAGATGTTGATATTGGATTATTTATCGGTCACCACTCTGCTGCAATTATTTCTTCACTGGAGAACGCTGGCTTTCAGTTGCGTATGAAACTGGGACTGCTCAATGACAGTTTACAGTACAGCTTTCTTTATCAAGGTGTCAAGTTAGATCTCTACTTTTTCTACCAACAAGACTCAAATGGCAAGTATTGGAACGGAGCAACCAAACCAGAAACGGGTGAAAAGTACAGGTATGTACAGTATGTACACATACACAAATCAAGCTCATGCAATACCTAATATCCATACCTTGGAGTACGCTTAGTTACGGCTACATACAGCAATTCGTGATTTTCCGCTCCAAGTTGCGGCGTACCAATGGGTTCTGAATGTAGCCTTCATGAAGTCACATATACGTAGACTTGCACATGTTTCAGGTATTTGTTTCCCAGCTTTACACTGTGTTGGACTAATTTTCTGGATCTGTTCATCCGAGTGCCTTGTCCTACTCTGCCATACATCAAGGCCAACTACGGCGCTGATTGGCTCAAATCCCAACGTGAATGGGATTGGCGCTCGAGTCCACCCAACGCCGAACCAAACGGTCGTTGGCCAGCGGAGCAATGGAAGGAAGCTGTACAAGTATTGGAAACTACTTAACACACTTCTACGTGCTGTTGTCTGTTTTATTTTGCGTACTTTCTCTACGCCTGGGATGAAGTTTGCTAATAATGGAGACGGAGAGTTTGAGCATGTAATGTAGCTGATAAAACGAATATCAAGCAGGTATCACAACAAGCTGGCAAGACTTTCTTTCTACCCTTATTATCTTAGTCGGTTGCTGTTTCCACACTCTCCTGAACAAATGAATGAACCATAGACGTCGCGCAAAACGGGCAACGGGTGTGGTTCCTTTATTCTCCAGCAACCGAACTACGGTGCTATAATCAATCAGAGTGCATACATACAGAAAGGTTTTCGGTCAGGACCGGGAGTGATGTCCAATAAATAAGAATATGGTCGTGAGTAGGAGGACGAGGGTAGTGAAGAAGAGGAAGCAGACAGTTTCCAGTCGACCCACTATCCTCATGTGCTCTGGCAGCGGCTGTCCTTTCGCTCTCCTTTTCCTCCTCCTGCTGACGATACGATTTCGATTTGGAGCAGCCTCTTCTGCCGGCTTCTCCAGTGCTATGCTCAGCTTTTTGTTCATCTCCTGCAGACACTGGAGAATGTCGCACAGAGCGAGATATTGCGGGTCTTGAATCTGAAATTCATCAGCGTCAATAATGGCGCAGTTGTCCAGTATCGCGATGATCGGAACTCATACAGTATGTACACGTGCAGTCGATAAAGGGTGACAGTGTTATCAAAAATATATAATTGGGGTTAGGGGAAGAATGGAGCACACAATGTAAACGAAACAGGGCATCCCTGACTCATATTCGGTCCTTTTTATTGGTTTTTTCAAAAAACCTTTGTAAAGGATATCCTTTATAAAGGTTTCGTAAAAACCTTTATAAAGGTTTCGTAAAAATCTTTCTAAAGGATATCCTTTATAAAGGTTTCGTAAAAACCTTTATAAAGGTTTCGTAAAAACCTTTGTAAAGGATATCCTTTACAAAGGTTTTTTGAAAAAACCAATAAAAAGGACTGAATATGAGTCAGGGATGCCCTGTTTTATTTACACTGTGTACTCCATTCTTCCCCTAACCCCAATTATATATTTTTGGTGTTATGTATGCATAGTACTGTACGCGTCGGATGAAGAAGGGTACCTACGTTGGGATTTCCTATGATCCTTCCAGTTGCCGATTTTTCGTTGACGCACAGCTCTTCTTCCTCTTCACACTTTTCAGTAGTGGACGATTTTTGCACTGTCAGACAAATGACAGTGATCCAGGTGGGAATCGAGTGACCTTTTTCGCCGTGAAACTCCACTTGGATGATGAATATGGTTGCGGTCAGAGCCCAAGAAAAGATTACGATGAGTATTAGGATGAACCAACCTGAAAGCATACATTGTAGGTAAGAATTTGCTCACTACTGCCATGTTTATCCAGTACTACTTTACTATAGCATAGTATATGTACGATACTGTTCATGCAAGTGTGCATGGATGCAAAATATGTGGCTTGTACCGACTGATAAGATTTACTTAGTTTGGACGTACGCACACGTACTGATCATGGGGATGCAGTATGATGTTTCGGGCATGGAGTCCTGAATGATCATCCAAACCACTGCCAGAGCTAAGATCGTTCCCATTCCTAGCGAGATTTTTTCTCCTCTGTCTCCAGTGCTGGAGGATAGCGAGAATAATCCCATCAAGCTTGTGATAGTGATGATGACGGTGGGCAAAATGAGATGAAAAATCATGAACATGGGCATTCGCCATAATTGAATGGTGAACTGAAGCCGAATCATCGGCTTGCCATGATGAGTATGGTTGGTTCGTGCCACCTGCAGGTGATGGATTGTCCATTCCTGATTGGGAATAACATCGTGTTCTTTTTCAAATGCTTCGCTTGTCTCTGGATAGTAGACCAACTCCTCTGCTCCATATGACCAGCTACCAAATTCTAGTGTGCACTCTTGAACGTCCCAGGGGAAATAACGCACATCCACAAAGCAAGCGCTCTTCAGTATTGCGGGACGCTTCTGAGTTACCATAGCGGTTTTTCCATCTCGCACTATGTCGATCTTTGCATGCATTTTGCGTTCATCGTCACCTTCCTTTATTTCCAATGTGTCGAAAAGAAAGGTGTCCGGGGTCCAGATTTTCGCCTCGTCAATGAAGACGTGATCGATATTCTGGTAGTCATTGGGATCCCAGTAGAAGTGGCTGTCGAACCATCGCTGCTCTTTCCAAACTGACATCTTTATGAATTGTTCCTTTAGATTCTGCAACAAAGGCAGCCAGAAAAACGGTAAATTGACTACGTACGTATTGTACGTACACAACATACTGTATGTAATTTCGCTTTTTTGTACCACATCGATCAGCTGCTTGACGGTCAACCTCATCCAAACCACCAATGGCCCAGAGGCATTCTGTGGACGAAATCCAATGCTGTAGTTCTGCAACAGTTTCGTATACAGCTCTTCGTATTGAGTTTGGTTCCGCAGATGTTGTGTGCTTGTCAAGTTCCAATTCAAGCTGAGTATAAACATCAGTGCTAGTTGCGCGCCGCTCTTTAGGTATGGAAAGTGCATTTTGCTACCTAATGTACGAGACGACAAGAAGAAGAAATCGAGTTGGGCAAGGAAAGGATCCTTTGTTGACAGGTCTTGAATATCATGACAAAATTCCGCAGCTGTTTCTCAGACATCCGACTGCTGTAGAGGTGCCATTTCAAAAGCGAATAGAAAAACACATTCTGAACATTATGTGAGCCAGTGCAGTAGAGCGTGAAAACTAATTACGCATAAAGCGCATAAAGTGCTTTAGGACATGAGTGGCATATAATGGCTACGGCTCCTGCCTGCAGTCAAAAATACTCTTGTAAACGAGGCAAAAGTTCATAATAATGTAAGCATCATTATTTGTATTATGCCAGGTGTAAAATTACGTTCTGAATAATTGTACAGCATTACAGATGGGCAGCATACCAGCGGTTATGCATATGCATGCAGCACTACAAATATACTGCACACAACACCTTGACACCTGTTTTGTTTTGCAACTGACATGATGTTATCTGGAATTGTATCCAACAAGCAGATATATACCAGTAAGCAGGACTGTGATGAGGGTGAAGGTACAAAATGCGAAAACTTCCAACCTCGCTGTGACCAGTAGATGCTCTACAGGCTTCCCCGGTACCTGTGCTAGTTCATGCATGTCCAACGCTTTGGTCACCTGCCATCGTACATCTTGCAAGGTTTGCAAGATATCACAAAGCACTTGACACTGTGGATCCTGCTCCTGAGACTGCAAAATAAGGCGCAATTCACACATTGTCACTGAACCATCGCAGTGGTCGCATTTTCACAGTGGATATTCACTGCATGCATGCATGCATACCCATTGGCTTACATATGTAGGTGCGATCAATTTTCCTTCTTTCTTAGAACTGTCTTGCTGCTGTTGGTGGCGATGGCGTTGGCGACCCACGTACAGGACGCCGTCATCATCGTCCCTTACGCCAGTGATTCTCTTGATCCACTTGGGAACTGGTTGGCCAACTTCTCCAAGGTGATGAAGGTGCAGAATAAAGACGGTGACTCCGAGAGCAAGTGCCAGTAAAGTTATCAGCAGCAGAAAGTACCAACCTGAACACAATGACAAAATATGGCTTTTACCGGCAATTGAGGCTTATGTTGCGATGTCTTACAGATCATTGGATTTGTGAGCGATGTGTTCGGCATAGTATCTTGAACCATAACCACTACCAATGCCATGGCTGAAATGGTTCCCATCCCCAGAGAAATTTTCTCTCCTCTTTCTCCGCTGCTTGAGGATAATGAAAAGAGACCCAAAAAGCTGATAATAGCGATGCCAACAGTGGGGATGATAAGGTTGAAGATGTAGTACATGGGCATGCGCCACAGCTCAATTTTGAAATGCAATTGAACCATAGTTTTGCCTAGGTGATGATGTACTTCTCTTTCCACCCACAACCTGTTCACAATCCATTCCTGATTAATAACGTAGGTACTGTGAAGTTCGAATCCAGGTTCATCAACGTGATAGTCCAACTCCTCCATGCCATACAACCAACTGCCAAACTCTAATGCGCATACTTGCACATCCCATGGAAAGTAGCGCACGTTTACGAGACAGGAGGTTTTCAGCATGGATGGACGTCGCTGAATCACCATCGCAGTGGACTCGTTTCGGAGGGTGTAGATTTCAACTGGCATTTTTCTTTCAGTATCATCCTCATCCAGATCTAACCTGGAACAGCAAAGTTTTTGGCGCACAAATAGCCAATCCAATACATACTGTATGTAAGTACCCCATCAACCTTTGCACCATGCACTACTTAGTTGTATTTAAAATTGTTAAATAAAATTTAATAATACGTAATGGGTACGTACATACGTGTTGAAGAGAAAGGTATCAGGCACCCAGATTTTTTCTTCGCGAAGATACATGTGATCTTTTCCAGTAGTGTAGTTTTCGGGATCCCAGTAGCGTTGACGCCTCTCCAAAGCCACCAGAAGGTGCTGTTCTTTCATGCTCTACGCAAAGGAACGACTTTTACTGGTACCAGTTCATAGCGGCGGTTGTGCACTCGTCGGTCGGCCCTGTCCCGCATCGCATCAGCTTTTACCACTTCAATCACTTGCTTTACTGATATGCCCATCCAAACAACCACTGCACCTGAACCGTTCTGGGGTGGCTTGTGATCATTTTGGTAAAGTTGCTCATTTTCCTCACACCTAACCAAGACAAAGAAATTGATGATAAGCACATATCCAAACAAGGATGCGTACGTTTTAGGACGCATCGTACGGGCTGCCGGCTGAATTGAATAAGCGTGCGTTGCGTGCGCAAGCAGTTGTACATTATGTACGGTGTGCACAACAGTGCGTTATATGTATTCGCTATTGAAAAAACCGTTACTAAGGCGTACATATTCTTAATTTGCCCAGGAACCGGACGTGGATACAACCAAAAACAGTGCAACTGGCGGAAAATTCTTGCCCCCGAATACTGGAATGTCAATTTACTGTCAAATATGCTCCACCAGCAGATCCTGAGCATCATGTACAATATGTAGTTGTAGGCATACTGTACATATTTAAGTGCATTTAGCGCAAGCAGGTTTCCTTCAGCTGACACTCAAAGACAAAGCAAAGGTAACACGTTTTCTGTGTGTGCAAAAAATACGTGTATGTAAATACCCATACTGTACTTTATCGGTGCATAGTCCCATAGGCAGAAATTGAGAGGTCCTATTTGGGGCCATGCATAGGGAGGCTATGCATAGGGGGCTATGCATTGGCGGGGCTATGCACCGACAAATACGGTACAACGTACAGAAGACTAAGTACGTCTACAAAATGGTAGTGCAGTTGATGCGCTAAATGGGTAACCTGACAACATGGTGCATTGTTTTTACATTTCGGCAACATTATTATGTTCTTCATCTGGAATTGTAGCCAATGAGGAGATAAACTCCAGTAAGCAGGACTGTGATTAGGGTGAAGATACAGAATGCGGTGACTTCCAACGTCGATGTGACCAGTATATACTCCGCAGACTTCCCCTGCACTTGTGCTGGATCCTCTTCCTGCTTCTCCAGCGCCTTGATGAAATGCAGTCGTACATCTCGCAGGGTTTGCAAAATGTCGCAAAGCACCTGATATTGGGGATCCTGAGACTGCAAGAACAAGGCAAACTGATGTGTGATTTATGCCATTAGAAATTATGCCCAAAGCAAAGATGAATGAATGTACATACATACGTATGTATTTATTACTCAATTTGTGCCCCAAAACTATTCTGTGACAAACAAAATTTGACGCCCCGTGCGAGTTATTTCCCGACAATTTTACCGGCTTACACTTGATTCTGCGATCAATATCCTCTTTTCCTTCCTCGCACCATCTTGTTGGTTACGACCCACGTACAAGACGCCATCATCATCGTCCTTTACGCCAGTGATTCTCTTGATCCACTTGGGAACTGGTTGGCCAACGTCTCCAAGGTGATGAAGGTGCAGAATAAAGACGGTGACTCCAAGGGCAAGTGCCAGCAAAATTATCAGCAAAAGAAAATACCAACCTGTAATACAAGTCTGAAAAATAGAGTGCAGCGCACCCGTCATAGACGATGTGACTAAAAGCATTTATCACTTACTGATCATTGGATTTGTGAGGGAGGTGTTGGGCATAGTATCTTGAACCATGAGCATCACCACTGCCAGGGCTAAAATTGTTCCCATTCCAAGCGAAATTTTCTCTCCTCTTTCTCCGCTGCTGGAGGATAAGGAGAAGAGGCCCATGAAGCTGATGATTGTGATGATGACGGTGGGAATGATGAGGTTGAAGATGTAGTACATGGGCATGCGCCACAGCTCCAGCTTGAAGTGTAACAGGGCCACAGTCACACCGTGATGGTCGTGCACTTCTCTTTCCACCCATAGTCTATGTACAATCCATTCCTGGTTGATGATGTAGTCATCGTCAATTTCGAATGCATGCTCGTCAACGTGATAGTCCAACTCGTCAATGTCAAAGGACCAGCTGCCGAACTCCAATGTGCATACTTGCACATCCCATGGAAAGTAGCGCACATTTACAAGACAGGCGGTCTTCAGCATGGATGGACGTCGCTGAATCACCATCGCAGTGGAGTCATTTTTGAGGGTGTAAATTTTAGCTGGCATTTTTCTTTCAGTTGCATCCTCATCCAGGTCCAACCTAAATGTATGCACACGCAATGACATATAATGACATACGGAAGTGTAAGTACTTCGCAGTTGGTAGTGTACGTACGTTCATGCGATTAGAAGTTCGTATTCGTACGCACGTGTTGAAGAGAAAGGTGTCTGGCACCCAAATTTCTTCTTCGCTAAGATGTATATGATCTTCAACATCAGTGTAATTTTCGGGATCCCAGTACAAATGAGGATCATACCATCGTTGACGCTTCCATAGAGCCATCAGAATGTACTGATCTTTCAGGTTCTGTATGTGCACGAACGTTATACTGCTAAAGTTGCAGATCCTATAGGTAGGTAAGATATTGAAATTATTTTCGCTTACCACTTCAATCACCTGCTTCACAGATATGCTCATCCACACAACCACTGCGCCTGAGTCGTTATGAGGTGGCACATTACTATTATAGTCGCTCAACAAGTCATCGTATAACTGCTCATCTTCATCACACCCGACCAAAACAAGGAAAACGAAAAGCACAAGCCCGAATATTAAGCGGACACTAGGTATCATAATTGACTGTGTTATGGGCACTACGCAAGTCGAAACATGCCAAAAACCTTTACTTTTGTTTCTAAGACGTCGTTGCGCATCAAGGTGTACAAGTACATAAAGTGCCATATAAAAGAAGCACAGGCGCTTCATTTGCTAAGAAACCGGATAGGTGCAATCGGGAAAAATTCCGTGCCAGCGTAAGTGCCCTGCATACAAAGTTAGCGTAGTTGGTTATTTATTAGATAGTTAGTTACCACTCTTAATGTAGACTGCATAATTTGTGAATGGGACCGGTTCGGCTACCCGCTGCACCACGTGCGAGTGAGTATCGGTCGAATGATAACCGTCATTGTCGCTCAACGGTATAATATTCGCGGGATCTGAACGCGGAAACGTACATTACCGTATTTACTAGTACCAGTGGCCCTTTGCAGCTTCGCAGCAGTAAAGGAGACTATCTCTAGCATCTGGCAACCCGTTTGCAAATCTGGCAACCCTTTTGCAGATCTGGCAACCCTGTTGTAGATCATGATCTGTCAACTTATTTATGGATCTGGCAACCATTTTGGGTAGTTGGCTAAAAGTTGCATATCTGGCAACCCTATCGCAGAGTTGGCAACCCTATGATGGCAGATCTGGCAACCCCTTTTCCGCATAGATCTGACAACCTTGCACAGCATCAGTTGAAAATGGTGCATGTAGCAACCCTTTTGCAGGTCTGGCAGCCCTTTTGCGCATTTAGCAATCTGGCAACCCTTTTGCAGATCTGGCAACCCTTTAGCGCATCTTGCGTTTTATTCCCGTGTGCATTTTCGGGCGTGACCATTTGCTAACGCTGGCTTGAAAACCTGCGTCGTTTGGTTTCTGCGGCATTTAGTACTAAAATATCGATTATCGATCGATTATTGGTGATCGGCTGATCAGATCAAACATCTAATGCCTTCCTGGAGTCCTCGGGGGCATAAGCTCTTTGAAGAGCCCTAGATCGACGCTGTAGCTGCAAAATTGAGTGAGTGTGAGCGAATCTGCGCGCTTTTTTAGTACTAAAATATCGATTATCGATCGATTATTGGTGATCGGTTGATCATATCACAAATCGAAGGCCTTCCTGGCGTCCTCGAGGGCATAAGCTCTTTGGAGAGCCCTAGATGGACGCTGTAGCTACAAAATTGAGTGAGTGTGAGCGAATCTGCGCGCTTTTAGTACTAAAATATCGATTATCGATCGATTATTGGTGATCGGCTGATCAAATCAAAAATTGAAGGACTTCCTGGCGCCCTTGGGCTTATAAGCTTTCGAATGAGCCATTAGTGAACGCTGTAGCTGCAAAACTGAGCGAGTTTTTCGCATCACAGACACACACACACACAGACATCAGCCCTATTTGTTAGTAGATTTACCTTGAATGACAATTTACCGTATTTACCGCTAAAATTTACCGTATTTACCTTGAAAAATTGAGAGGCCCTATATGGGGCTATGCATAGGGAAGGGCTATGCATGGGACATTTTTATGTTTTTGAGAAGTGCGCAGAGGCATTTTTTTTAGGCCAAAAGCACGTGCTTTAGGGCATAATTGAGGTCAAACTAGGGCTATTCTTAGTACAATACATATTCAAGCAGGCTTATAGGCATCTTAGCTTGGTGGCTATGGGTAGCTTATATGACAAGGGCTTATATAGGTTCAGGTACCCTACAGTACATATTATGGTGGGGCTATGCATAGGGCATTTTTTATGTTTTGCCAATATGGGGCTATGCTTATGGGGCTATGCGAGGGGGGGTGCTATGCATGCACAGGTAAATACGGTACTACTCCGCGTGCGTCTGTGTGTGCAACTGTGCATTACATGTAGAACTTCGATCAAGGATAGGAGTTGATTATTCTTTGGAGAGGCCAAATTTTTCTATCCATCCAAGTCCTGCTACAGTGCTCGTTTTCGGTAGATATTCGCAGCCGAGAAAATCGAGGTAGCCTTCTGATTTGAGTAACTCTACGACATATTGATATGAAATTTCCCCCGGAGAGTCCGGCTCATGGCGATCGGGAACTTGAGCTATGACGATGTGACCCAAATGAGGCAGACATTGACGAATGGTTCGTGTCAAGCTACCGCAACTCTGCTGCACATGAAACAAATCCTGGAAAAAACAACACGATTTTCAGGATCATTTTCGTTCCTGAGTAGCGACTCTAAACTGCTGCCTAACGTACATACCTATGATATGTACCGTGGCGTACGTACTCACCAGTTGAATTCTCAAGTTGGCGCATTTCAAGTTCTGGATGTAACCCAAAGCTGAAAAGTGTTTATTTTTATTTTTAATACAGTCAGTTAAAAGTGTCCGGCCACAACTGGCACGGCAAACCTTGTTCAACAGAGAAGAGGAAATATCCAGGGATGAGGTGTGGACTGACAGGTTGTATCAAGCAGGCGATACCTTCCTATAACCACCAGGTCAATGTACAATTGTACACAACACAAAACAGGCACAATAAATGCATTTGTATATAACCCTATGTACGTATGTACAACCTTGGTACACCTGATTCAATAACATTCCACAATTCCGGCTTACCGATTCCATAACTTCGGCGGCATATTTCAGGTTGTCCATATAAGTCTTTTCTGCCTGGATACGCAAGACTTCAGCTGGAGCTATGCCAGCTAGCACATGAATCCTAGATACATACGTAAAATTGTCGAACTTTGTGTAGGATCGGTGATTCGTCATCATCTCCGTTATGAGATCGAAGGGCGGAATAATACTATAAGCTCCATCTCCTGAACCTGGGGCATCGTAGTGCTTTGGCGTATTCCACGGCTGTGTGAATGCTGTCGCGAAATTCCTTTACCATTTCTGGGATACAGGCGAAGCCTAGGCCGGATCCGGGCATTTCTCTTTTTCCTGCAAACTTTTTTGTGGTCGTTGGGAGTTTCCGGCCTTTTTATAGCGTTATCAAAGATGAAATATTACAATATTTCTAACCTTGCGGCGCATTGATCATAACTTGCTCCAATTCCAACCTCTGCTTTGTTGCCACTATGTCTTCCAGCTTTACTTCGTAAGGACTGAAGCATTCGACGTGCTTGAAGCCAGCCTCTTGCGCAGCCTCGTACCTGAACCACCTTGGTATACGAAGGCTGTGCAAGCGTAGATGCTTATGCAGATTTATGAATGATCAACTGCATATGGCTCTACATACCTCTTCAAAAGGCTGCCGGCTTCTTGAAACATTGTCGACAAATTAGCGTCAACTATCATTTTTCCCAGCTTTTGGTTTGGTGGAAAGAAAAAATATGGAAAATTATGGAAAGCCTTGATAGAAAAGAAATATTTCGGCAATTTTGTTGGAAAGCAAAATGAAAATATTTACGTATGCGCGTCTTACCACAATATAGCACACTGTACATTACACCGACTCCACCCGCTACATGCACAAAATAGATCAAGGAGGTGACAGATAACGAGCGAGCAAACAATGACAGTGGAAGCATTTGAACAAATCACGCAGTTATCTGATCAAGCAATTGCCAGACTGTATCGCTCTATCCACCCCAAGCCACCTGCAGTACTGGACATTGGCGAATATTCGCATCCGATGAAATCCGAGTATCCCTCCGCTCTGAGCAAGTCGAACACATAGTCAAAAGAAACTTCTCCAGGGGAATCGGGTTCATGTCGATTTGGAACTTGAGCCACCTGAATGTGGCCAATGTGCGGCATGCACTGCTGTATCGTACGTGTCAGGTTGCCACATATTTGTTGCGCATGGAAAATGTCCTGCAAATATGTACACTGTGCTGATCCTAAATATTATTACGCTCATAGTACAATGATGGAATAACGCGGGTGTATTCTATTAAGACATAGGAGCACAAGAGAAGCAGTTTGAAAAATTGCACAATTCAGCGACAAGTTGCTGTCGTGGGCAGACAAAAGTACCGCAAGTCTGTGCGGTCAATAAAAGAGCGTGTGTAAGCCCGGAGACGATGTACAAGGGTGGGAGTTTGAGAAATTGAGCTGTGCAGTGCAGTCAGATGGGGTCGTGCGCTAAGAGGGGCGTTGTAATCCCGTGCTGCGCTGCGTGTTCAACTCACGCACTGGCTGCCCAATTTTTCAAACTGCTTCTCTTGTGCTCCTATGTCTTAGTAAATCAGCTCAGCTCAAAGGTCTCACCAGTTGCAGCTTCAGATTCGGACATTTCAATCTTGTAATGTATCCCAAAGCTAAACAGTAAAGAAAGAGTCGCTGATTTTCGCGTTTATTGTGACTGACTGTGATGGTGTGGGTACCGAACGCGAAATTGGAAAGTGCACCTTGGTCGTAGGAAAATAGAAAATATCCAGGAATGGAATATCGATTTATCGGCTCAATCAAGCATGTGATGCCTTCCTGCAAAAATTGCGCGGCATTTGTCGCCATTGATTCACGTACTATTTCCAGAAAACAATAATTTTATGCGCTGGTACGTACATCTACACTATATTAGTACTATACTTGTAGACTAAGTACGTACATTTGCCATGGTGTTGGCCGCGTAGCGAATGTTTTCAGTGTAAGCTTCTTCTGCTTGGACTCTCAATTTGTCACTGGGAGAAACTCCAGCCATCACGTGAATTCTACACCATGGCATATCATCTTCAAGTCATCCAAGTCAAATGTGAAGCATGTACCTACGTACAGACATAGGTAACCTACGTATATGTACGTACTTACGTACTGCTGGCATCAACAGTTGCACCTTGGACATTTCAAAGTTTTGGCGTAACTGATGGCAGTGTCAATGCTGTCGCGAAACTGTGCCGTAAGGTCAGGAATACACGCAAAACCGAATCCAGCTCCTGACATGTCCGTTTTCCCTTCAATTTAGCATGAACCTCGTGTTACTCAAAATCTATCACACAGAATTTTACGTTGTCCCCAGAGCGATCCAATAATTTGCAACACTTAGCGGCCCACCTCTGGGTGAGTTGATCAGGACCTGTTCCAACCCCAATCTCTCTTTGACTTTGGCAAGCTCATCCATTGGTATTTCATATGGACTGACACATTCCACACACTTGAAACCAGCTTCAGCTGCTGCTTCATACCTGGCAAGCAATGAGTAGTAAGAAGAACATTGGTACTGACCGTACAAGTTGGCTTTTGTTGAATGCTTCAGCATTGGAGATTACTATTCATTTCATCAACAATTCTCACCTGCTGAGCAAGCTGCCGGCTTCCTGGAACATCATTGTCAAGTTCGCTGCCAGCTTCATTTCCACAGGTTGCGATGCAATCCACTCAGAGCTGGAAGGAAGTAGGGCGTCGGACCAACTGTAAAATTTCCAGGCCAGCTCAGCTTGCCAGCGATGGAAAAGACATGGACGTGGCATGTACAAGAAAAATTTCGCAGTACGACAGTACAACTATCCTGCTTACGCCCGACGTAAGAAAAAAGAATGGAAAAGAAAGGTTGGAAAAAAAAGAAAGAATAGAAAGGAGGGAGGGAAGGATAAAATAAAACGCATAGGGAAATAGCGATGGGGAAGACTTCCAAGGACAAACGAGATGTATACTATCGACTGGCGAAAGAAGAGGGATGGCGAGCTCGAAGCGCCTTCAAACTGCTGCAGATTGACGAAGAATTTCTTATATTCAAAGGTTGCAGTACAAGTAGGCCTATAGCTGGGTGGACGATCAAGAGGGTCCTTGACAATTTTGGCGCTCCCGTAGTAATTTTAGTAATCTGACATTTCTATACAAGAATAGCAACCAATGTTGTAAATTCGGTGGCTTTTTCGACCCTTTTTCAAACACTAATTGCTATTCTTGTTCAGAAATGTCAGATTACTACGGGATCGCCAAAATTGTCAAGGACCCTCTTGATCGTCCACCCAGCTATACCTACATACTTACCGCTTGTGTATGTATGTACGAAATAGTGATGTAGGTAGGTAGATGTACGTACACAACCATAGTGATATAGTCACTGGGACGATCAAGACCGTGCTTGACAATTTTGGCGCTCCGTAGTAATCTGACATTCTAAACAAGAATAGCAATAGTGTTTGAAAAAGGGTCGAAAAAGCCGGTTGCTATTCTTGTATAGAAATGCCAGATTTACTAAGATTACTACGGAGCGCCAACTTTGTCAAGCACGGTAATGATCGTCCCTTTGACTATAAGCACCTATACTTTCCAGATAGCTAAGTGTTGCTGTTTGTTAGGGAAAGTATGAGAGTGTTCTAGGAGTGACAAAAGCGGTGGATTTGTGCGCGGCGCCTGGCAGTTGGAGTCAAGTTCTGTCGCAGAAGCTCCGGTTCAATAGAGAAGACGGAGTGCAGAGGGAAGATGTGAAGATTGTCGCTGTTGATTTGCAAGCTATGTCACCCATTCCGGGCGTAGTGCAGCTGCAAGGCGACATCACCAAGGTAGAGTAGTATTGAACTTCGTTTCTAGTCGTTGTTATGTACGCATGTAAGGTACTACACACATTCAGCGGAGCCTCCTATGTAATGGAATGTTCGTTGGCTTTGTTTTGTAGACATCTACGGCTCAAGAGATTATTTCCCATTTTGAAGGAGAGAAGGCAGATCTTGTTGTGTGCGATGGTGCACCAGACGGTAATCGTGTGTATGTACACTATCTACTGTACTGTACAGCGTGATCATTCAAATAAAAGTACGTACGTGTACGTATGTGTGAGTATATTTCAGTGACGGGTCTACATGCGATGGATGAATATGTGCAAGGTCAACTTTTGTTGGCGGCCCTCAATATCACGACTTGCATATTGAAAACGGAAGGGACTTTTGTGGCAAAGGTAGGGAGAAACATTTTTTTGATTAAGCTCTGTACGTACTACTTGATTACATTCATGCGTTGAAAGTGGTGTTTATTATGTACAGATTTTTCGAGAGAAGGATGTGACGTTGCTGTACTCTCAGTTGAAGATGTTCTTTGCAAGTGTTACATGCGCTAAGCCCAGAAGCAGTAGACAGTCCAGCTGTGGTATGTTCTGTATGCACGCTCTTCGCTGTTATTTTCGAGTAAAATTTGGACTTGCATCGTTCAATTGTTATTTTTGTACAATTGTAGAAGCATTCGTTGTGTGTCAACATTACCATCCGTCAGAAGATTTCATTCCTTCGCTAGAAAATCCAATGCTGGCTCCGGACTACGGTAGGTATCGTATGGAACCGGTCTATGTTCGTACGTACGAGAATGCGGAGATCTTGAAATTGTGCAAGACTTTTTCAGTCGGAATCCAATGGGAATGTTTGTGTAATTTTGATGTTTTAAAAGCCGTCCACAACTTCAGCAATTCGACATTCTCAGTGGAGCGATTATTTACGATATGCGGTAATGCGATTGGGTTGGTCGATAGCGACCCCGCGGTATTTAGTGAAAGTTTGGATCGGTGTCTGCAGGGTCGTCGACGTCATTTGTTGTCAGTTCTTCTTTTCACTCGCTCCTTTTCCGCTCTCCCAGATGGTTGAACAAGGTCGACGACCCCGCAGGCACCGATCCAAACATTCACTAAATACCGCGGGGTCGCTATCGACCAACCCAATCGCGTTACCGCATATCGTCCATAGATAATATACGTACATTACATACAGTACTGTCGTGTGTAGCGTTGTGGTCTGTTTTGTGTGGCATATGCACTGTGTGTTCGTTACAGACGAGTACATGAACCAGCTGAATGGTCCCAATCGCGTCATAGTTCCTTTCGTAGCGTGCGGAGACCTCTCGGGCTGGGATTCGGACAAAACCTACAGTCTGTCGCTACCCGAATTCGAAGGAGAAGAGTACCAGTACAAACCGCCAACTCAACTGCCCATCGACCCTGCGTATGCGGAGGCGTGCGAACTGAAAAGAACAGATCAACTGGAGAAAGAACGCTGTACCTCTCAACTGCCCTGGAGACAAGGCAGGTACAGTAAGAAAAAGAACAAAGCGAGAGGAATAGTTATGGTTGATGCAAGTGGGCCGGTGATCGTGAAGGAGGATAAGAACGAAGCTTCTACCAACTCGATTCGGACTGTGAGAATGGAGCCAACAGATAGTGATCAAGCTGATGTGGCGGGTGATAAGCTCGCTGAGTTGGTAAAAGAATGCTACCTATTTCAATAGTTGCCACATTTCAGAGTAAAAGTTCTGTTTTACTATGCGACAATGTGCAGTCAGTAATAAGTTTACCAGACCGGACTGGAATCATGCTATGTCTTTCAGATTCACCACGTTTTTTTTGGAACAGAACAGTTATCGTTTGATAAATCGGGTAGGTGTAGGCTACCTACTAACTTTACGTAATATATAAAAAACTGGTGTTTCGTAGCTATAACGGCGATGCTCTAGCAAAAGTGGCAATGGCAACGATGCCAAAAATGATTTCCAAGATGAGAAAGACCAGTTGCAAAGCAGCGATGATAACTTCCAGTCGCAGAACGTACGTTTGCCATAGCAAGAAGTAAAGAATCATAACGATTGTGGGAGCTGTCAGGACCAGAGACAACACCACTGGAAACAGGGTCTCTGTCAAGTTGCCCTTTTGCCCTGCAAAATACACAAGCATCCGCAGGAAGCAGGGTACTGTGGGCTAACCCGGCCAAGTGGAAGAAGGCCGTCCTTTCTGAACATACCAAAAAAATTCCTGAGAACTTCAATTCCAGCCAGCACGATGAAGAGGATAATATCAAAAGTTAGCATCGATGACGGATATGGAAGAATTGAACCTGAAAAACAAAGGTGGTTGCATATTGCCACTGCTAGTAGTAGTAATGATTGATTACCAGCACTTCGTTGTCTTTTGCATAGAGTGTACCTACCTACTAGTACGTACGTACACTCCTATAAACCTTTGAAACGTACGTACCTTTGTAAGAAAATATGAATATTTCCACCAAGACATACAGCAGGAAGTACCAACCATTGAAATACAGCAGAATCTGATATGCTACAGATGAGTTCTGAAAGCATTTTTGACAGTCAAAAAATGCTGTCGTGCTATTTTTTATTATATTATGTAATAATATCAATGATAGTACAAGTACGTACTGTATGTGTTTTGATAAAAGTAAATTACCTACCACTGCTGTTTGTGCTGATCCAGCCATTTCGGTAAACAAATCTGATTTTTTGACAATTCGAAAAAAATAAAATATTCCCTCTAGGATGAGAATATATTTTTTATGCTAAAGCCTTGCTTCGCTGCTCTTTCGTAATTTAGTTAAAATTTTACGGTGTTATAATTTGTTGCTAGGATACCAATCTAGCAGAGAGTACGTAGGTAAAGCGTCCTTGCAATATTTCACATCCTAATGATGATCCTCAAGCGCAGCTGACAAAAGAAGCAGCCTATTGTCCCCTGACAGATATGACCGACCAAGCAGACCATTGCATTTATAGAAAAGTTTATTGGCAACCTTGGTATACTGTATGATGTGCATGTGTATATGCCTATCAATGCCTACACCTAAAATTCTCAAAATTACAATAATACGTATATGTACCTGCCTACTTTACAAACCATACAACCAAGACCATACAAGGGAAGATAGACTACACCAGCTAGTATTGGCTTCGTGTACTGCCGTACGCTTCGTGTACTGCTACTGCCGTTTTGGTCCCCCGGGGCCCCCTAAGATCCAAGTAAAGATAGAGATAGGGGCCCCTACTCGGGACCCTGTCTGTGAAAATTGAAAGAAAAGAAAACGTACCTACGTAGCTTGTAATATTTTGTAGCTGTGGCTGATTTGTCTGCACATTATCTGCATCTACTATAACTGTTGTAAACAATGTTCAAATAGAGAATGCCAATCAAGTATCGTTGTTTTGTTGTATCAAGACTACATAAGGGAAGAGAGATTATTCCAGCTAGTATCGGCTTCATGTTCCTGGCTACGGCCGTTTTGCCCCCAATCGGATGCCCAAGATCCACATAAAAGTAGAGATTGGGCGGAGCGGGGGCTCCTGTCTACCTGCAACTTGTTTTTCCTTCGTCTACGTAGGT